>CM019159.1:26038393-26065463 GCA_009733165.1 Naja naja | reverse complement strand
GTCACTAGTAAATGTAATTTTTCCATCATCATGGTAGATGCTGATCATGCAAACTTCCATACCATTTAAAGAACATATTTATCTTTTGAATAGCAGTTAGCCTCTGCAAGTTGTGGGAAAAAGAAGTAGGAAATGTACTATTTGTATTATGCTCATGTCTTGTTTTTCATAAATATTTGGCTAACCACTCTGGGAATACAACACAGGGTGAGTTAGGACTTTTGTGTCATGCCCCTGGTGGAGACTGACTCTGAGGGAGAGGAGGAAGATCCGACAGGGAGTGGAAGTGTGGCTCTGGAGGTTGTGGAGGAGGCTGGGGAAGGGCAGAGGCCGGCTGAGCAGTCAGAGGAGGACCCAGACTCATCTCCTCTCCATCCTAGGGCACGCAGGGAGGAGAGGATAGGGAGAGATGGTCTCCTCGGGAGGAGAGGCCTTGATCCTCTTCATGGGCTGCAGCTGTGACAACTGAATAAAAGTTTGGACCTGCATACTGGCAAACGCTGGAAACAAAGCATAGAAGTATCTCTAGTTTATAGTTCCTCTCTGAGTTTGATGTCCTTTCCAGTGTGTGTTATCTGTGGACATCCTCCAGCCCTTATCTTGCCTGGTTTATGTTGCTTTTTCCCTTCTTTGTGTAACTGTTTGTGTGGGAGTTTTTTGTCTTCCGTCAAAGATATTCGGAGCTTGGAAGCAAACTGAAGGAATAAAAGGGGCTTCACCTGTTTTCTGTGACTCTGTTTGTTTTGTATCCCACCCTGGGTCATCACATTTTGACTGTTCCGGCAGAGGAATTGGTAAATATTTTATTATGGCTGATCACACTGTCAGCCAGGTGTTTAAACTGGATTTAGCATTTTATATACCTATTGAAAGTATATAAAATGCAAAATAAATATAAAATCAAGGGACATGGTGGCTTAGTGGCTAAGACGCTGAGCTTGTCAATCAGAAAAGTTGGCAGTTCGGCAGTTCAAATCCCTAGCAACGCATAACAGAGTGAGCTCCTGTTACTTGTCCCAGCTTCTGCCAACCGAGCAGTTCGAAAGCATATAAAAATGCAAGTAGAAAAATAGGGACCACTTTGGTGGGAAGGTAACAGCATTCCATGCGTCTTCAGTGTTTAGTCATGCTGGCCACATGACCACAGAGATGTCTTCGGACAGAGCTGGCTATTCGGCTTTGTAATGGAGATAAACACCACCCCCTAGAGCCGGAAATGACTAGCACATATGTGCGATGGGAACCTTTACCTTCATACCTATTGAGTCCTTCCCAAAAGCAGTGGTAAGTTGATGTTTTTTAATGATATAAAGTTATTGTCAATTATTATGATGTTAATAATCTTCTGCTATGAAATTTGATATGCAGTTATCAAACAGCACCACTATTCTTCAGATTACCAGGTGTTTCTGAAGTTTTCCCAAAACATAGCATTGTAATGTAGTGAGCAAGCTATTAACGTTCCCTCCTTCTTCCAACACTGCCTCAGATACTGCCTTTTCATATTAGATGTTCCAAATCATTTGATTCACTAAAAGGGAATCAGACAGCAATTTTATTTTCCAATATGTCAGCAATTTTGCGACTGATATCTCATGTCTAAATTCATTTAGGCAAATCCTTTTCTGTCCGGTGATGCTGAAAAACTACGAAAGGCAGTTAGCTGACTAGAGTCTGGAGTTTTTTCCTCATCAAAACTGAGACAATTATTTTGATTGCTTCAGCAAAAGTATCATTGCCACAGTCAGACTAGAATCAAGCTGCAGACTTATACATTGTCATATTTAAAGGCAGTTTAGTTGCATATGCTTTTAAACAGAACATCATTTGTTATGACTTGAAAGGAACGTTTCCTTTGTTTTAAAAATAAAAGTCGTATTAGTATGGAACACTTATTTTATGTCAGATTGTTTTTTTCCCCACAAATCCAACCAGATTTTATTTTTTAAACAAAGAAATACTATATATTGTGAGTTGGCATCAAGAAGTGAGGAACGTTATTCGGATTGAAATGTGACAAAGTCAACCTTACATAATCACTTGACCTGCTTTGAATTGACATGGTTTTTTTCCCAGCTGCAACAAATTATGGATCAATTCTCAGAAATCAGTGCCAGATTGCATGGGGACTCATTCAGCTAGCTTTTGTGTTGAAAAGTCTGTAGGGATTCTCAGTCATCCAGGTCATGGTTGTCGCAAAGGTGCTTTTTTAGGAGGCAGCTGGATTTCTTGTTTTTTCCTTTGAAGATGTTTTGCTTCTCGAAAGCTTCTTTGATGAAAAGTGAAACGTCTTCCAAAGAAAAAACAAGAAAGTCCAGTTGCCTCCTTAAAAAGCACCTTAAGGACAGCTTTCAGCTCCTCACAGAAGGAGGCTACTGCTTTCAAAACAGAGATTTTCACATTAAAATATAATGATACTTCAAGTTTCTTGCTGATTTCATTTGAAAACAAAATAGGGTGGACTTTGCAACTTGAAGAAATTGACCAGTTGCCAATGAGTTAATACAGTTTAGTTTAGTTGACTTGACTTGACTTGACTTGACTTTATTGTCATTGCACCTCATACAACGAAATCAAACACCATCTTCAGTGCACCATGACATGAAAATAAACACAAACACACATCATGAACATGAAAATAAACACAAACACACATCCTTCACCCTCCACACATTGAACCGAAAACTGACAACGCACCAACACTGCACTATACAGCAGAATTCAAAAGAGCTAATGCCCTGGGATAGAAGCTGTTTTTCAGCCTATTTGTCCTTGTTTTTATTATTCTGTACCATCTGCCAGATGGTAATAGCTCAAAAAAAGGGTGCTCAGGATGAGATGGATCTTTGAGAATGTTTTGAACTTTCTTAAGGCAGCGGGAGCTATAAAGCTCTTCCAAAGAGGGAAGAGGGCAACCAATGATCTTCTGGGCAATGACATTAACCCTCTGGAGTGCTTTCCTATCTGCCACTGTGCAATTGGCAAATAGGTGCAGTAAGTTAAGATAATTTCTATGGTGCAGCGGTAGAAGATCACCAGCAGTTTTTCATTCAGCTGTTGTTTCCTGAGAAGTCTCAGACTGGGCCGTTTTGACCAGTGCTGCAATGTGGGCACCCCAGGTCAGGTCCTCTTTTATGGTAACATCCAGAAACTTAAAACTGGGCACTTGCTCCACAGTCTCCATTGACAAGCAAGGGCTGGATGTCTGATCTGTTCCTTCTATAGTCCACTATAAACTCCTTGGTCTTATTGGTGTTAAGGACCAAATTATTGTCTCCACACCACGAAAGCAACCGGTCCACCTCATCTTGGTAGGCAGACTCATCCCTCCTGGGATACAAACTCAATATGAGTCATCCTCCACACATATTTATTACCCCATTCACTCTAGCCCTGTGATGGCGAACCTATGGTACATGTGCCACAGGTGGCACACAGAGCCATTTGTGTGGGCACGCGAGCCCCAGCCAAACTTATCTCACTGTGCATGTGCATGCCTCCTAGCTGATTTTCGGTCCGTTACCAGATCAGTATGGTGCAGTGGTAGGTTTCAAAAAAAATTACTACTGCTTCTGTGGGCTTTGTGGGCGTGGTGTGCATTTGTGGGTGTGGCTTTGTAGGCATGGCAGGGGAAAGATACTGTAAAATCCCCATTCCCTTCCCACCCCACTAACCTGCTTTCCAGCTCCGTTCTCCTGCGCAGGGCAACCAGAGAAGACCCAGATGATCAGCTGGGAGTTGGGAATAGAGAATTATTATTATTATTATTATTTATTTAGACTTGTATGCCGCCCTTCTCCCTAAGGACTCAGGGCGGTGAACATATAAAAAGAGAATACAATTACAATAAAAAAAAAATTAAATAGCTACAAGTCTATAAATAACTAAAAGTTAAATTAAAACAATTTAAAATTACAGTAATTAAAACAATACAATTAAAACAACCCACCCCCGGGTCAATCCAGGCCGGCCTGCTGAAACAGCCAAGTCTTCAGGTCTCGACGAAAGGAGCGGAGATCAGGGACCAAACGAAGATCTGCGGGGAGCTGATTCCATAGGGCGGGCGCTCCCACAGAAAAGGCCCTAGCCCTGGGGAGATGGGGGCAGGGCCAGTCAAAGGTGGTATTTGCCGGTTCTCCAAACTACTCAAAATTTCCACTACTGGTTCTCCAGAACTGGTCAGAACCTGCTGAATACCACCTCTGGTATGGTGTAGTTTCTTTGAATGTAGCTAAATTTTGTTATATTGCCTGCAAAATTAAGCAGACTTTGATCGCCCACTGACAGTCCATCACTAATTGTAATATATTGTCTTTTTATTGTTACTATTATTTTTAATTCTTCTTATTTGTAGTCTGGTCTGTAACCATAATAAAAGTTATTATACTTATAGATATGTCAATAGATATCAATATGCTATCTATATCCATTACTACCAAAACAAAGCAGCTTCCTGAATGGTTTTGCCTGGTCTTAGTTTCTAACAATCTCTTAGCGATTAATCCAAATTTTATTTTCCACTAAAGGTAGGTCTGCCAATGACTCCAATATTAGTATAATGTAATTGAATCTGAGGTTCAAAAGTAGAAAAATAGAATTTAATGAACTGCTGCATAAAGGTAATGGCAGTCAGATAATGTGAGGATAATGAGGGCAAATCATTCTCTGTAGCACAGAGTGGACTTTCTAAAATAATAATACTAGTCCAAAGTACAAGGTGGAGAAAGGCATTATGTTTTTGACTACTTTTGAAATTACCCAACCTCAAGCAAAAGCTGAATGTAGATTCTTTCAGGCACATCTGAAGAAATGCAGTCAGTATCAAATTATCACAATCAAAGTGTTCTTATTGGTAGAATTTTTTAAACATTAATTTAAAATGTCTATTGAGTTTCTCAGTCGTCCATGTCATGGTTGTCCCAAAGATGCTTTTTCAAGAGGCAACTGGACTTTCTTGTTCTTTCTTTGAAGACATTTTGCTTCTCATCCAAGGAGCCTCTTCAGAAAGTCCACTTGCCTTTGAAAAAGCCCCTTTGGGACATTCATTTAAAATCTGTCTTCCTCTAACATAATTCCATTATATTCTCTGTCCTGAATTCTGGAACAAAGAGAAAAGGGCTTGACCTTTTGTTATATAAGTACCCCATTTCCCCTAAAATAAGACCCAACTGGAAAATAAGCATTTGATACCGTATTTCCAAAAAGAAGACCTAACCAGAAAATAAGCCCTAATGCGTATTTTGGAGCAAAAATTGATATAAGGTCTGGTCTTATTTTGGGGGAAACACAAGTAATAGCTTTTGAAGAATTTGAAAAGTGCATCCATATTCCTCTTTCCAGGCTAAGCCCAATTCCTTTAATCTTTAATTATAGGAAGTAGCGTATGATCCCTGAGCATTGTTCTTCTGTAAACTTCTTCCAGTTTGTTTGAAAGCTTCTTCATATACAGTGTTGATTATTCCTTCTCCATTTGCAATCAGATCTTTTTCTACATATACTATTAATCAGAGAAAGGTCTTCCATCCTGTACTTACCATCTGATATACGTTTCCTAATTGAAAATAATTAGTTTCAGTTATATTTTATTCAGCCATTTTCAGCTAATTTATATAATATACTCATTCTCTTTATTAGAGCAGGATTTTTCAAACTGTGTTCTGGAACCTCTAGGGTTTCATGAGACCTTGATGTGATTCCATGAGAGGTTAAAAGGGAAAAAAAGTTTATTCTAATACAACCAATTGTCAATCACTTCAACTTTGCCTCTTGACCAAGGGTTCTATGATTTTTTTTAAGTTCCTGAAAAATTAGTATCATTTACATATGTAATAAATATTTTCTTTACCTTTTCATATTTTAGTAACACTGTAGGAGAATAGAGAGTAGACCAGGGGTGGCGAACACGCGGCTCTCGAGCCGCACGCGGCTCCCAGCCAAAATGAATGCGGCTCTTTGCCTCTTATCATTATTTTGTATACTGTGGCTCTTTGCCAAGTTTGGATTTTGTTATGCTGCTTCTGAGGAGGGACCTCTGAGGAGAGATTTCCGAGTGCGTAGTCCCGCCCCCAGGCTGCATCATCCCGTCTCCCATCTCTCGGAAACAACTGCATGGGCCAGCGAGCGGGGGGACACGTGTGTCACATGTTGTGCCACATCTTGCCGTTTGTTCTTAGTGTGGAGGACGCAGCACACCCTCACCATCACTGCAGGATTTTTACCCTCACTCAAAATGGCAAAATGCAAAGCTAAACGAAAATATGAAGATGAACACAGGACATTTTGGAAGAATGGGAAGATGCTTTCTTCTTTATTGAATGGAATGGGAAAGCGCTGTGTTTAATATGCAATACTATGATATCACATTTTAAGGCTTCAAATCTTCAGCGTCATTTTAGCACTCTCCATGCTAATATTGACAAGGAATTGCCCAAAGGTACTGAACTACGCAAGCAAAAATTGAGCACCTTGAAAAGCCAGGTAAAAGACAGTCTCAAATGTTTCAGCAATTAACCAAGCATGGAGAAACTGTGACCCTTGCATCCTATAAAGTGGCGTGGAACATTGCCCGTGCTAAAAACCATACAATGAGGGGAGTTTCTAAAACAGTGTTTTGCGGATGTAATTGAAACCTTGGCCCCAGACAATAAAAAACTCAAAGATTCCATCAATGATCTCCAGCTGTCACGGCACACAGTTGAAACCAGAATAGCAGACATAAATAATGTGATTAAGTCAGATCTACATGCAGACTTGAACGCATGTGCTTATTTTAGTGTTGCATTAGACGAGTCATGCGACATACAAGACAAGCCACAGTTGGCAATATTTGCGCGAATGGTTTCTGAGGACTGCGTGATTAAAGAAGAGCTTCTCGACATTGTCGCATTAAAAGACAGAACTCGCGGCACTGACATAAAAGAGGCAATGACTGCCGTTTTTAAAAAAGCGAATATGTCTTTTGAAAAACTCACTGCAATAGTCACGGATGGAGCACCATCGATGATTGGCTCAGTAAATGGACTTGTGGGTCTTTGTAAAGGTGATGACGCCTTTCCTGAATTTTGGAACTTCCACTGCATCATCCATCGTGAGCAACTTGTGTCCAAAACACTGAATTTAGACCACGTTATGAAGCCTGTGATGGAGATTGTGAACTACATCCGTACGCACGCCCTTAATCACCGGCAATTCAAGAACCTCATTGCAGAACTTGACGAAGACTTGCCCGGTGACCTGCCACTGCACAGCGCAGTGAGATGGCTCTCAAGAGGCAAAGTAGTTTCGTGCTTTTTTGAGCTTTTGGAAACAGTAAAATTGTTTATGGCAGAGAAGAACAAAACGTATCCTCTGCTTTCAGACCCCGAGTGGCTTATGGATTTGGCATTTTTAGTGGACATGCTTTCACACTTGGATAAACTAAACGTGGACCTACAGGGAAATTAAAACTCTTCCTGAGCTGACACAAAGTGTATTCTCCTTTGTAAACAAGTTGAAGCTTTTTAAAGCACACATTCAAAACAGCAATCTATCCCATTTTCCTTCTTTGCGCAGCACCCTGCAGAAGACCGGTGTTAAAACAGATATAGCTGGATACGTGAAACAACTTACACAACTGCAAGAGAAGTTTACTTTGCGGTTTGAGGACTTGGACCAAAAAAGACCACAGATCACTTTTCTCATCGACCCGTTTAATGCTGACACCGACTGCCTGAAAACCCCACTTGTTACTGATGAGGCAGCGAGTGAACTAGAAATGATTGAGCTACGCGAGGACGATAGACTGAAATCTCTTTGAAGGAAGGCTATGTTACGTTTTGGAGAGCTGTGCCAACTGAAAAATACCCGTGTGTAAAAAGAGCCGCTCTCAAGCTGCTGTCTATGTTCTCGTCAACATACGTCTGTGAGAAGCTGTTTTCTACTTTGAAACACGTGAAATCAAAGCACCGGTCCATTCTGACTGACACTCATCTAAAGGAACTGCTCCGAGTGGCTACAACTGAATACAAACCTGATTTGCAGAAGATTACTGAAAACAAAAGATGCCAGAAATCCCACTGAGATTATCATCCTATCACTCCAACAAGGTAACAAAAAACACCTGACTGAGCATGTTATATTATGTGTTTAATATATTATTGTTAAAATTATATGCTTTTGTGTGAGTGTTTGTCTGTTTTGGCAGGTCACTGCGTGGTGTGGCTCTCTGACTCTCACAGTTTAAAATTGTGGCTCTTTGTGTCGAACTTGTTCGCCACCCCTGGAGTAGACAGTCAATGGACTGAACTGCCCTCCTCTACTTTTATCAGGGGTGGGCTCCTACTGGTTCTCCCTGGTTCGGGAGAACCGGTACTGAACCGGTAGATAATTTTATGGCTGGTTCGGAGAATCGGCAAATCTCACCCCTGGCTGGCTTTAGTACTAGATTCCTTTTATCTTTATTAAAGTACTTCTTAAAATTTTTGATTTAAAAAAGAAAAGTGTGAGAATAAATTGATATCTGTTCCTTATATGGAAAAAAAGCCTATCAACTTTCAGAAAATTAGGTATCACAAATTGCCAGTAAAAATAATCATAAAATCTTATGGAGTAGCTTAAGGCAAACCATTGTCTCTTAGATCCATTTTCACATGATGGAATACAAATCCAGGTTTGTAACTCACTAGTATACAGAAGAAACTGTCCTTGCCCTTGCAGGAAACCACAATCATATCTAACTCCCTGACATATATACTTGTCACAGTGAAGTTATATTTTTGAAGTAAATGTAAATATATCAAACTATCAAAATATAAACCTGAACAGCTTGCATACAAGTATCCTACACTAGGATAATTGCAAAAATGAACAGTTATTAGTGAACTTAATTTACTCACTTTATAGGTTCACAGCAATCTGAGATTATGTCAAAATGGCAGAGTAAGGCTATGTTGCAAATGTCCTAACATTTGATGTAAACATGAATGTGCAGTTTTAGAGTCACAATGTACCTTTCATCACCACTTTCTTTATCTGTGACTTTCTCTACAAACATACACACATGTGTGATTTTGGAAAGCTAAATAAAGGCTGATTCCTTCCACCGAATACTGTATTAATATTTACCAGAGTCATGACAAATCATAAAAATAGAATAACGAAGTGGTTTGCATTGCAAAGTACCATCTTACACCTTCCAGGTACAGATGAAACACTCATCCTTGCATTTCTGGCTGAGAAGTTTTTGCTACAGCAAATACACTCACCAAGTAAACATGTTCACCAAGCTACCTATATTCATATCCATCTGTTCCAATGGCAGCAGGTTACCTCTGTCATGCCAGGTAAGATTTAGCAGAGCTTCTAAGTATTCCAGAGATGAGCATATATGCAAGTTTTTATAATGCAAAAAAGACCATTTCATCCGTAAAGTGAAAATCAAACCATTTCATTACTAATATACCCTTACTTTTTCCCAGAAGAGGTAAGGAGACTTGAGTATCATAGTTTGTATAGTCTGTATTGCTAGACCTTTGTCCCTGAAAGAAGTCATGAGCTGAAAAGATGATATATTTTACTTTCTAGCACCAAAATCTCTCTGTCTGTGTGCAAATCAAAAGTCACAAGCAAATGTCCAAATGATGCAAAAACCTACCAAACACCTGAGTCCTTTGGCAGCATATAAACAGTCCAGGGCAAATAGGATTAAATCAGACCTGCTTCTGAGGACTATCATCACTGATACCTTTCCAACAGAGTTGGAAAACAGCAAAAACAGCACCAGCCGCTTCATATTCAATAGAAGAGAATATTTGTAGCTCAGTGTTGAACTGTAGGGTCTTTGGTGCTCTCTGAGCTGGATTGTTTTGTTTTGTTATTTGCAGTTGTTTCACTATCCAATTAGGTAACAACACTGAAGAAGTTACCTAGCAAGGTAATGAGACTTCTGCAAGAAAACAACCAAGCTTGAGGAGTACCAAGGACCCCACAGCTTTATGTTCAGCCTTTCCAGTACATTTTTCATCTAGATATAGCTCAGGATTGTCAAACTCATGGCCCGCTGGCTGGATGCGTCATGCACTGGCCACGCCCATACCCGATTTAGCAAAGGGGGAAAAGTCATGATACATCATGTAACACCCCATGACAATGCGAGTTTGACACCCCTGATATAGCTACATTGGAGGAAATCTGGTTGAGAGATCTGATGAATCAATGAGCCAGTTTGGTTTGCTGATTTATCAACTTCTCAACTGGAAATTTGTTTTGATCAGCCCCATATCTAAATATTTTGTCCCACGGTTCATGTCAATCTGTTTGAAAACTTGCAAGCCTGTGACTAATGTGTACATGCTTTCAAAGTGTTTTTTTTTCCCCTTACTGTTATGTATGTAGGTTTAAATGTTATTGGTTTATTTGAATTGGTCTTGTAAAATGTCAAATGGTATTGGTTTAAATAGTGTGGGAAGAAACCCTGCACTCCCATTGGCTAGCAGCTACGGCTGCCGGCTATAAGAAGCAGCCGTAGCCTTACCCGGACGGTCCATTCGAGCTGTTGTCATTAATAAAGTCTTTGCTGGAACCCTCGCGTCTGACTCTTCATGCAAACTTAACACTGGCGCGAAGGTGGGATTTCCTGAAGAGAAGACGACCGACGAACAAGCAACTGAGCGAGATGGCTGCGCTGAACACCCCCAGCACCGTTCGATCCGGCGACGGAAGACTGGGAATCGTATGCAGACCGGTTCCACATGTTCCTGGAAGGGAACGATCTCGCCGGCATCCCCGAGAGACGGAAGAGGGCGGTCTTTCTCACACACTGCGGTCCGGCAGTTTTCAAAATGGCGAAGGCGTTGGCGGAGCAGCAGAATTGAAGGTAATAGAATGGCCCGAATTAGAAAGACTTTTAAGAGCCCATTACGCCCCACAAGTATCGTGCCTCATTAAGAGACACGAATTTTACCGTCGGGATCAAGGGATAGGAGAGTGTTAATGACTTGTGGCAAGTTTAAGGGACATTGGGGTGCTTGTGACTTTACCAACGTAGAAGAGGCCATGCGTGATCGGTTTGTTTTGGGCCTTAAAGATAAGATCTTACAAAGCAAACTGTTAATGAAACCAAAAATCACGCTTAAAGAGGCTATTGAAGAGGCTGTTTCAGCAGAAGCCACCAAGTCCTCAGCTGCGGCCATGAAAAGATTAACAAGGCCTCGAGCCAGGCCTCAAGCCATTCTGATGGGGAAAAATCCTCAACAACTCATTGCAAACAAATAGACTCTGATTCGGATAGCAGTGAGGAAGAAGAGGATTTTAAGCTCAGAATGGAGAAGAAAAGAAAAGACTCTGGAAAAACAGGCAAGGATTCGTTTGCAGAGGATGTGGGGGGCCACCCCGCACTGAATGCAAGTTTTTGACTCCATTTGCCTACGTTGTGAGAAACGGGGTCATATAGCCAGAGTCTGCAAATCATCCAGAACTCCACCATTCAGGAAGAAACTTCCTGAGGAAGATTTTAAGCCCAACAATTTAATTGGAAAAATGGGGCGAAATTAAAAGCAAATGGCAAGAGTGAAACTCACCAAACAATATCCATTGGTCATTCTTCACATTTAAATAGCAGAAAAGTACATGTGAAGGTGTTTATTGAAGGGAGACCGTGCCACATGGAAGTGGACTCAGGCTCTTATTTATCTATGGTGTCATGGGACACTATACACAGACTCTTTCCAAGAATTCAGAAAAACATTTCCAGAAGCAAGCACTGACCCTCAAAGACTACCAAGGGAACAAGATTCCAGTAGTTGGAGCGAGGGAATTCAACGTGCAGTTTAAAGGCCACACCAAACGTTTGCCACTGACCATCGTGGACAAGGATCGCCCAAGTTTGCTGGGACTTGAGTGGTTCAAGCCACTTGGCATCGAGGTGACTGGCATCCATCACGTGAGCAGTTCTGACTGGGAAGAGTCCTTGAAGTCTGAGTTTCCAGAGGTCTTCAGCGAAGGACTGGGCAAGTATATGGGGACCCCTATTGCTTTCAGTTATATGGGGACCCCTATTGCTTTCAGTTTAGACCCCAAGGTGCCCCCATTGTTTAAAGCCCAGGAGGGTTCCATTTGCTTTAAAGGAAAAAATTGATGCACAATTAGATAAGCTCATCGCCCAAGGGGTTTTGGAACCTACTGACCACTCCAGATGGGAAACACCCATAGTCACACCAGTCAAGGCTGATGGGTCAGTGAGAATCTGTGGTGACTACAAGGGGACACTTAACCATGCGCTGCAGCAGAGCGCATACCCTGTACCTGTTGTGCATCATCTGCTCCATTCCCTTGGCAGGGGTACAGTATTTGCTAAACTGGACTTAGCTCAGGCATATCAACAATTAACAGTTGATGATGCCACTGCAGAGGCACAAACAATTGTGACTCATAGAGGTGCCTTCAAATGTAAAAGACTACAATTTGGAGTAAGCGTGGCACCTGGCATTTTTCAAAGTCTTATGGAAAGAATGTTGCAAGGACTGCCAGGGGTAGTGCCTTATTTTGATGATGTGTTAATCTCTGCTGAGAATGACACTCAGCTTCAAGAGAGACTCAGAGAAGTCCTTACCAGATTCAGAAAAGCAGGTTTGAAAGTCAAGGAAGATAAATGCACTCTCAAAACAGACAGAGTTGAATTCCTGGGGTACATGATTGATAAACAGGGCATCCACCCCACTGATGCCAAGGTTAAAGCGATCAAGGAAGCCCCTAAACCTCGTTGCAAGTCAGATCTGCAAGCCTTCCTTGGCCTTATTAACTTTTATCACATGTTTCTACCTCACAAAGCATCTATTGCTGAACCCTTACATCGTTTACTTGATAAGAAGGCTGCTTGGATCTGGGGCGGAAGGAACAGTCAGCATTTAACAGTATTAAGAGACTAATCACGCCTGATGCTGTGTTGATTCAATTCTCTGAGAATTTACCTGTTGTTCTGACTTGTGATGCATCCCCTTGGAGTGGGAGGGGTTTGAGCCACAGGCTTCCCAATGGAAGCCCCAATTGCATTCCAATTGCATTCTACTCTCACGCTGTCCAAAGCAGAGAGGACAGCCAATTGGACAAGGAGGCTTTAGCAGTTGTTGCAGCTGTTAAGAAATTTCATGAATATCTGTATGGCAGGTCATTCACCATTGTTACAGATCACAAACCTTTGCTTGGCATCGTGGCAGGAGAAAACCTACACCTATTATCCTGTCACCAAGAATGCTGAGGTGGACTGAATTTCTTGCAGCCTACTCCTACAAACTGATTCACAGGCCTGGCAAGGACATTGGACATGCTGATGCACTGAGTCGCTGCCCACTACCTTGCCACAAGGAGGACTGTGAACTTGAGACTCACACCTTTCCTGGAGACTGCTAAGCTTCCAGTCCATGCTGCTGAGATTGCCAGAGAATCTGCCAAAGATGCTGTGTTGGCACCTGTTATGGGCTGGATTAAAAGGTTGGCCTCTTCAAGATCTACCTCACTTTGCCCAACCTTTCAAATCCAGGCAAACTGAATTATCTGTATTAAGAGGATGTATTTTTGTGGGGCTAAATGGTTGAAAACTGGGTTGCCTCTTGTCCCAATTGCCAGGTAGTCAGGCCTGCCCCACACGCCCCCACACACAGGAATGGGAATGTCCTAGGGGCCCATGGTCTAGAATCCACATTGATTTTGCAGGCCTACAAGAGGAGCACCGTTCTAGTAATTGTAGATGCATACTCCAAATGGCTAGAGGTTATTCTCATGACTTGACTACTACTGAGGCTGTTATCAAGCAGCTCAAAAAGCTCTTTGTAACCCATGGGTTACCAGATGTCCTGTCTCTGACAATGGCCCTCAATTCACGTCTAACATTTTTGAATCCTTTCTAGCTCAACAGGGCATCAGACATGCCCTTACAGCCCCTGGCACCCTTCGACCAACGGCCCGAGCTGAACGTATGTGCGGCTTTACCAAAGAAAAGCTTCAGCAGCTGGGTCCTGGGGACATCACTGAGAAGCTTGAAAAGCTTCTTAGTGTTCAGCACATCACTCCTAGCCCATCAACTAACTTGTCCCCAGCAGAGTTGTTAATGGGCAGGAAACTTAGTCTTCCCTTGACCCGACTTCATCCCACTTATGCACCCAATACACCACTGGATTCCACTTCCAAAGTTCGTTCTTTTGGTGTGGGAGATTCTGTCTATGCTAGGAACCTTACAGGTGAACCTTTGTGGATTCCTGCTGAAATAACTCACATCACTGGCCCTCTTTCTTACAGGGTTCAAACAGAGGATGGCCTCCTCTGGAGCAGGCACATGACCAACTTAGATCGGTTCACTCAGGAACATCGCCCTGTCTCTCTCTAGGTCCCTCACCTGATGTCTCTTCTAGGGGAAGGGGAGGAACAGGAGGAATATCAGCAAACAGGAATCAACCCTTTTGTGCTTGAGCCATTGCGACAGGAACCATCCCAACCCTGTCACAATGCCAAGATCCATCCTTAGAAGTAGAGTCATTACGACAGGAACCATCCCGAACCCTGTCACAATGCCTAGATCCATCCTTAGAAGTGGAAGATTGTACATCACTACCAACTTGGGTGTTGACATTGGAATGGAGATGGGTTGGGAGGAGAGACCAGATTCTAACAGTCTAACAGGGTCTTCTTTCACATCTTCAAGGGAGAAGAAAAAATGGGTCAGGAATAGGATAACATGTACTGATGAACTGCAATGGCAAGTATGTGACACAGAGAAAGAAAGAGAAGCTGCAAAGGTTATAAATGTGGACCCTGGTTGCAAAGTTACTTTTTATCCCCATTGTAATTGCTAATGGTCACTGAGGCAGTTTAAGTGAGGATTCTCTCTAATAAGCTGATCTGGGGGGATTTTGGTGTCACATATAGAACACAATCCTTTCAAATCAATTATCTCTTTTGGAGCAGAAGGATGTTCTGCTAGAAAAGATTGTATTCCAATTGTAACATGAAAGAGGGAAGAAAGTTGGAAGCAGTTTGACAGAATATAGCCATTTCTTTTACAAAGCCCAGAATGAGGTTTGAGAGAGCCTGCTTTCCCTCCAGCATTTAGAACTCTCTCTTGCTTTCCTTGTACAAGCCTAAAATAAATCCTGAGAAGTGTATTTTGTGGTTCCCCACTCAGCTAAACCTGAAACATTGTTGAAACTCCTTCCAGTTTGCTTGGGCATCTCTAAAGTAGGTTTGTGCATGTGAAGTGGGATGACAAAGCTCCAAGAAACCTTCAAGAGTTAACTAAACTAATAGGTCTAGTCCATGGGTGTCAAACTTGCAGCATCACATTGATATCATGTGACGGATCACGTGTTTTTTGCCTTCTAAGTTGGGGTGGCTGGCACGTGATGCATCTAGTCTGCAAACTGCCAGTTTGACACCCCTGGTCTAGTCATTGGTCAAAGATGTCCACCAAGCAATGGCATCTTAATTTTTTTATTTTGTTTTTGTGAGAAGAAGTAATTGCATCTATTGAGCATTTTAAGGATTAGAGTGTTGCAACATTAGATAAACTCTTAATTTTTTAAAAATGACTAAAAATAAATATCTTCTCAATCTGTGTCATCTCCTTGTACTAGTTCAGACAGGAAACTATAATATTACAGTAACAGGAAACTATAATATTACAGTAACAGAATGTTGAAAGTGTGAAAGACTTTTCTGCCTCTGCTTTTCTAGAGAATTATGGAGGGTTCCTTCTGATATGTTTTCTATGCTGCTATTCCTTCTCAGAGACTCTGATGTCTTTTTGTCTGATCATTATCTTGGCTGTGATTTCTCCTCTCTTGTCTCCCAAGGTTATTTTACAAACCTATTAAAATCTATGTCATCATGCACAAAACCCCATTTTCAGACATACTAAACATTCTCTCAGTCCAGTAGATACAGCTAATCCGGTTGGGACTGCTACTAGAGTAGAACAAAATGCTAGAAGCTTTCTATATCTTTGTTTCATCCTGCAAGTCAACCAAATTTGGAATCCAGATAAGGAAGGCCTGTAGGAGATGGAACTAATCTTCCCAAAAACTGTGGGGCAGAAGGTCAAGGATAAATCATCTGTCTTGTCTGTCTGTCCATCCATCCATCCATCCATCCATCCATCCATCCATCCATCCATCCATCCAAATTTATTAGCTGACCAGGTTTTACCATCTGGCTGCTTTATTGGAAATGCAGTACAGCTTTCTTCTTCACAGAAACCTGAATGGAGAATATTGTTCCATTCATTTATGGAGAGAAAAAGAAAGCATCCTCCTTGCACTTTTTGTGTGTTCTTCGATATGTGTGAAAACAGCAAGAGAGGGAGAGAGCAAAAGAATGAACAACAGAGAAATCTGCCTGGTGTGCCATTCTGTAGGTTGTTATTGGATTAAAGAGAAAATCCCACTTCCATTCAATTGTACACCTCCCACATTAGCTATGTCTCTGTTAACTGTAATGTTATATTTATTGTTCTATTCTTTTACAATATTGTTTTATCATGAGTCCTTGGTGGCTCAGGCTGTTAAATGCCTGCTCTTAAGATCCAGCTGTCTACAATTACTGTAGGCTCGAATCCCACCAGGCTCAAGGTTGACCTCAGCCTCTCGGGGTAGGTAAATTGAGGACCCAAGATTGTTGGGGGCAATAAGCTGACTTTGTAAAAATGCCGCTTAGTAATAAGCAGGCATATAAATGGAATGAAGGCTATTGCTGAGCATTAGGTTGTGCTCAAAATTTGTCGCCCTGAGTCTTTGGAGAAGGGCGCATATAAATGTAATTTAAAAAAAAATGTTGTATGCTACCCAGAGTTGTGTGACAATGAGATGAGTGGCATATACATTTATTAATTAATAAATAAAATTAATATAGGGCTTCCCAACTACGGTACTGGTCTGCAGCTGGCCAGAAACTGGTCTGTGCAAACAAGTGATGTCCCATCTGTGGGATGCAGGCAGCACACAAACCACATCTCTCTGGTCCACAGAAAACATTTCTCCACAGTCACTGGTGCCCAAAGGTTTGGGGGCAGCTCTAACATATAGTTGGCTACCGCCATGCGAATTATTTTTATACAGAATAATTTGTATCTTTTCTACCCGAGTATTATTTTTAAAGTAAAAAAAACAAATGCCAAATGATCCAAAAGTTATTGTGATCTCAATATCACAATCTCCAATCTTTTCCTAGGTCTCTTGCTGGTCTTCATCTGCTATTGAACTTACTCAGTATATCATCATATAATATTTATTGTAAATATTCTGGGTAACCTGGGTAAGCATGAGTTTCCTAAAATTATTGAGGATGAGAAATAAGTTATGCATTATGATTTCTGAAGCTTTCTTTATTTTAGTGTGGTTTTGTGGAATTCCAAACGGAATAGTTTCTGCAAGATCGGGCAGCAATGGGTATGTATTAAAAGAGAACCAATGAAAACAGCAAGGCTTTGGATTGTGCTCATGGTTTCAAACCAATGACATCATCGTAGAATCACCAGCCTTTGAACTGGCAATGAAATTATTAAAATGATGAATAGCTTCTGCCTTTAGAATCTGCCATTTATAGTAAACAGGTAAACTGTTAAGAAGTATGCCACAGACTAACCCATGGTACAGCAGACTTGAAGAACTTGGAAAAGATATCCAGATGCCTTGATGTGTCTATACCTACAAAGATCACAATAGTGCAGGTCATGGTATTCTGTGACACTCTGTGGAAAGGAATGTTGGATGTTGAAGAAGCAGGTCCCCATTGTACGTTGTTTGTCAGAAGGTCACAAAGGCAATCCTATGACCCTGGGACACTGCAACCATCTAAAAATGAACCAGTTGACAAGCATCCAAATTCTGATCTTGTGATCATGGGGATGCTGTGTGAAAATGAACCGCCGCTGGCCAATGCGGTTGGCGTCCCGATGACGAGCCATTCTATTGCGCCTCTGACCTCTGGAATCAGCTTCCCTAGGACTCCATCTGGCCCCTGACCTCCACTCGCTTCGCCGTGAATTGAAGACCTGGTTATTTAACCAAGCGGGCTGTGACCCTTTGGGGGTGGTTTTTATCATGGTTTTATTATGTACTTATGTAATTATATCTTAATGGGGCTTGTTAGTTTAATTTTTAACTATTTATTGTTCTTGTTGTTTAGTTGTGAGCTGCCCCGAGTCTTCGAGATAGCGCATACAAGTCTCATAAATAAATAAATAAATAAATAAATAAATAAAAATGGTCATAAGTCACTTTTGAGTGCCATTGTAACTTTGAACAGTCACTAAACAAATGGCTGTAAGCCAAGGACTACCTGTAAAGGACTCTTCTTGTGATTACCTGGCATAGCTGAAAAGCTGACACTCCAGAATTGAAGGACTTTCTCCAGTTACTCATCAACATCGCCATAGAATACCTAACACTGTGTCAATGTAGGGACACCCAAATCTTTCCTTCATATGATATTACCATGTTGCTATTCTAACTCTACCTTGATTTTTAATTAATTTATATGCCTACCTTCTCTCCGGAGACCCAGGGTGGTTTACATTTTTGAGCCAAACCAATGCGCCTCAGCAATAGTCATTCCTTCATTCCATTATATGCCTAGCTTACTTGCTGCATTTTTACAAAGTCAGCTTATTGCCCCAACAATCTTGTCCTTACTACTCCACCTGAGAGGATGGAAGGCTGAGTCAACCTTGAACCTGGTGGGATTGGGCCTGCAGTAATTGCAGCCAGCTATGTGCTAGGCATTTAACAGCCTGCACCACCAAGGCTCTGAGTCCTTTAAAGGACTCAGAAAGGATCAGAGTCTCCTCCCCAGGCATCTCCCCAGGCGTTGGCCTGAAGCATTTACTATTCCAATTCAGCTGGGAATCAGGGTAGTCATAGACCCAGTTCAAGCTAAAGAGAGCCTGGTTAAAAATATGATAACTACTGAATAATTATAGCAGAACATGCTGTTTCTTTTGAATCAACTAGTCACATTTAGCTCAGAAATATGTCTATTAATAACAGGTGCTAAAAAGTTAATGATGTTTTCATGAATGCATCTCCAGATATTGAATGAGACCCAGGATTTTTCTCCTCTATGTATCTATCAATGGCACAATCTATTTCCAGACTTTCACAGTTCTTTCAGGAGATTAGGCCAAAGCCAGATTTATTGCTAAATTTCATTTAATGCTTTGATCATTTATTTATGACTTTTCTACATGTCAGTTCCATTCTTATGCCATCGTGTCCATATATATACGCTCATTAGGCAATCCTTGTAGAAGGAAGGACCTCCAAAACTATGTAATGCACATTATTTTATAACTATTTCATATGGGCTTTCCTGAATATATTTTTCCCAAAGTAAAAAGAAAAAAATCAGAGGCAGACACTGAAAGTTATAAATGATCATTGGTGTCCTTTAGATATTAAAGCAAACACTATGAAGAAGTTGATTTATTATTAAATTTAGATACCACCCATCTCATGATCTAAAATTAGTGGATTGAGTAATAAATGTCATCTGGAGGCAACACGAAAGCATCCTCCACAACCTTTCTTCTTTTATTTTGTTTTATTGAAACATTTTAATTTAATCATGAGCAATCAATCTTCATCTTTTGTCTCTCATTCCATCATTTACTTTTCCTTTCTATCTAATATACTTTCAAGCAACACTGAAAAATAATACAGTAGAAATGGAACACAGACGAAATATGAATAATGGTACAAAAATACAGCATGTAAAATATTCTGAGTTACAGCTAAAGTTCACACTATTGGTATTACCACTTTGGTGTAAATCAAACACTATCTGGACCCAGCACATTTCTGCCGGTCTATTTCCAACACTTCGATTTTTTTCTAGCTTCATATATGCCATCCATTTTGATGACACTTGAGTGAACATGTGTTCAGATTACCCTTCATGGTTCAGTGACAATTTACACCTACTTTTCTGTATTTGAGGGTGGGATCTGTGACTACTGTCAATAGTCAAGTGTCTCAATTCTGTTGAACAACCTCAGTCTAGTCAGCTGGAGTCTACATATAGCATGCACTATTTTAATATACTCACTATCACCTATTGATATAAGGGTTCCCACTAGTAATGACATAATACTCTTCTTACAATATTCAACTTCAGATAAATGCTGAACCTGCATTATTATGCACAGGTAGATAATTTGGATCAAACTTTACCTTCATCATAAAAGCCAGATTGGATTTGCAGAATGAGGGATTTTGGATCCAAAGAATGGATGAAATTCTTCAGTCTGGAGGCCATGATCTGCACAGTAATAGAGAGCTGCTGAGCTTAAAGGCAAATATCTTTTAGGGGGCCTTCTAGTATCTCTTCTTGCATTTGAAATGAAGCCTGGGAAATTCTGAAGCACACTTTGTCTAGTAGAGACAGTCTCATACATCTTCAACTTGGAGACCACTTCCTCTGACTTCACTCTGGGTTGCAATCAAGAAGGAATAAGGTGTTAAAAGTACTCTACTGCAGTGCCTACTTCTTGTACAATCTGGGTCACAGGAAACACATATAAGCAGCTGTACCAACACAGAACTATTGACTTAATCTTCGAGAGTTTGACAATGAATTTCTGCAACATTAAACTTCAAACGGAGAGTGTTCTTCTTTTAAAGAAGTTCTTTTCTTCTTTTTCTCTCCTTTCTCTCCTCCCTCTCCTTTCTTTCTTCTCTCTCTCCCTCTCCTTCTCTCTTTTTTTGCAAAATGGAATCTTACTTGTTTTCAGACTTAAACATAGAATGAAATCTTGCTTAGAAACCAAATAACTGAAAACTGTCTAAGTGCAAACAAGAATAAAAATATTGCACTACAGATAGCATGGGGACATGTTCCTCTGCAATTAAAGTGAGCCTTTCTTTGCTCTCTGCAAAGAAACAACAGTTCTGAAGGCTCCCTTTACCATTAAAAATTATCTTCTTGCAGAATGATGAGGCACTCCTGTTCACCATTTTACTTTTCAGAAATCATTCCCTTATTTTGAAAATAGTCACCAGGATATCTTGATTCCCTGCTTTGTGCTCAATAGCTATATCCCACTACCATGCTCAAGAATTACGATCTCACCAACTTTGGTTCAACCAGGACTTCATATGTACATTACTCATGACTTCTCTCCTCCCATTCTGCATATACACTTCTGAAAAAAATGTTTCTCATTTCTTCTGTGAAAATGTTCCTTATAATAACAGTGAGAGCCTTAAAGTGGAGCAAAGGAAAACATAGACTATTAAGACTAAACTATGTCTACCTTTAAAAAAATGAGCTGGAATTTCTCTTCCTTGGAGCAGTAGGAAAGACAATTTTATGTTTCCAGACAGTGAATTATTCACATGGCTTTGAACTCACAAATAATCCAAAATATAATTGTTAAAGTGTTAGGTAAATGAGACTCCCATATTACTAACAAGATTATGACTTAAAGAGATGTGGTTCAAATATATTATCCAAAGAATGATCAAGAAAGCAAACTCTGTATATACAGGCCTTGGATTGGATTTCTAATACTTAATGCATTGCCTACCTTGACTTAAAGTTCAGGTTTTACTTGGTTAAGGCTCAAACCGTTACTGAAGTAGACAAAACCTGGTTGGCTTCAGGCTTAATTTTTGATTCCTTGCTTCTTCATATCATTTCTCTATAACTGAGTATATGAAATGTATGCCACAGACTCTTATTCTCCTAAGAGTAAGGAGAATCATAATCTCTCATTTTATATTATTGGTACTTTCCCATGGTAAATTACGGAGACAGGATCAGCTGTCAACCAATTCACATGGTAGTTTATATTCCAACAGATGGTATTTCAAGATGACACACTGACAGTTTGCAGACAAACAAATAGACATTTATAATTGTTTGCTATGAATTTGAAACTCAGCTAAGGGGGATCTTTCACAGTAGCTCACTCACCAATCTACCTTTTCCATCTTTCTCCCTCAGCAGTTCTTCTACAGTGTCTCCCACTGTACTATTTCCTCCAAGTCTGATGCTTGCTCAAAAACACTTTATATAAGTTGCAGCCAGACCTAGCCTAAGCTATTAGCAGAAAGGCCATGATTGGTTGCAGCTGGCCCAGACAGGGGAACTGAAAACAGAACATGATTTAACATTCTAGTTGCAAGAGGCAGCATTATTTCAGAAGAATGAAAACCGAATGGCAAATAACTTTCCTTTCATTTTCAGATTCCTTCCAAAGCAGATTCTGTAAAGAGCAAACCATAAGAATCACAGAGGTTTCACTCCATTCTCTGATTGTCCAAAAGTAGTTGTTCTGTGCATAGAACATCTCCTCACATTACCTATTATACAGGTATGATATATAGAACAACGTATATGTTAAGTTTGCATGAAGAGACAGACGCGGAGTGCTTCAAGCTCTTTGTTTATTAGTGACTACAGCTCAGAATGAACCCACTTTGGCTGGGCTGCAGCTGCTACTTATAGCCAGCAGCCACAGTTGCCAGCCAATCAGAGTGCAGGGTTTTCCCGCACTTTTTAAACCAATCATTTCTTACATTTTACAAGAACAGTTCAAACTAAACCAATGACTTTAAACCTGCATACATAACACCCCTCCCCACTAGGTTCAGTCCATACTCAAACCCCAGCCTATCTAATGTATTCTTTTAAATAGGTGGGGCTCTTACGTGTACATTGAGACCTACGTGGTTCAGATGTTTTAAGGTTCTCACCTTGTGAGGGAGGAAATGTGTCTGCTGACATTTCCTTACTAGGACTTGTAGTAATGGTAGAACCTGTTTGGTTACTACAACCTGGTCTCTCCTCCCAATCCATCTCCAACCCAATGTCAGCACCTAAATCAGGTAATGATGTGCAATCTTCCATTTGTGAAAATGGTTGTTGGTATTGTGACAGGTTTTGGGATGGTTCCTGTCGTGTTAGCTCATTACACATGGGGTTGATTCTTGCTTGTTCATTACACTCATGATCCTCCCCTTCCCCTAGAAGAGGTATTAGGTATGGGAACTAGAGAGGAACAAGCATGTTCCTGAGGTAATCTGGATCTAAGCTGATCAATGTGCCTGCTCCAGAGGACACCATCCTCTGTTTGTACCCTGTAAGATCGAGGGCCTGTGATTTGGGTTATCTCAGCAGGAATCCATAAAGGTTCACCCATAAGGTTCTTAGCATAAACAGAATCACCCACAGTGAATGTGAACTTTGCTAGTGGAATCTAGTGGTGCATTGGGTGTGTAAGTGGGATGAAGGCGGTCAAGGGGAGACCTGAGTTTCCTACCCATCAACAACTCTGCTGGGGATAAGTTAGTTGATGGGTTAGGAGTGATATGCTGGACACTGAGAAGTTTTTCAACTCTCTCAGTGATATCCCCTGGACCCAATTGCTGAAGTTTTTCCTTGGTAAATCATACCATACGCTCAGCCTGCCGTTAGCGAAGGATGCCCAGGGGCTGTCAGGGCATGTCTGATACCCTGCTGTGCTAGATATGATTCAAAAAGGTTGGATGTAAATTGAGGACCATTGTCAGAAACGAGTACATCAGGTAACCCGTGAGTTACAAAAGCTTTTTAAGCTGTTTGATGACAGCATCAGTTGTGGTGGATGCCATAGGGATGACCTCTAGCCATTTGGAATATGCATCTACTATAATAAGGAAAGTGTGCCCTCTGGTAGGGCCAGCAAAATCAATGTGAATCCTGGACCATGGGCCCCTAGGACATTCCCATTCCTGTGTGGGGTGAGAGGTGGGGCAGGCCTGACTACCTGACAGTTGGGACAAGATGCAACCCAGTTTTCAACCATTTTGTCAATACCTGGCCACCATACATAACTCCTGGCCAATCCCTTCATTCTGACAATACCTGGATGACCCTCATGTAACATTTCCAAAACCTTTTTGCAGTTTTGTAGGAATAACCACCCTGTTACCCCACAAAATACATCCTCTTAATACAGATAATTCAGTTTGCCTGGATTTAAAAGGTTGGGCAAGTTGAGGTAGATCTTGAAGAGGCCAACCTTTCTTAATCCAGCCTATAACAGGAGCCAATAAAGTGTCTTTGGCAGTCTCTCTGGCAATTTCAGCAGCTGTACTGGAAGCTTGGCAACAGTTTCTAGGAAAAGGTGTAAGTCTCAGGAGCAAAGTCCTCAGTGTGAGAAGGAAGTGGGCAGCGACTCAAAGCATCTGCATGCCCAATGTCTTTGCCAGGCCTGTGGATGAGTTTGTATGAATAAGCAGCAAGAAATTCAGTCCACCTCAGCATTCTTGGTGACAGGATAGTGGGCGAGGTTTGTCTCCTGCCACAATGCCTAACAGAGGTTTGTGATCTGTGACAATGGTAAATGTTCTCCCATATAAATACTCATGGAATTTCTTGACAGCTGCAACAATTGCCAAGGCTTCCTTGTCCAGTTGGCTGTAGTTCCTCTCTGCTTTGGTCAAGGTGCAGAGTAAAATGCAATAGGAGCCTCCCACTGGGAAGCCTGTGGCTCAACCCCACTCCAAAAGGGGATGCATCACAAGTCAGTACAACAGGCAAATTCTCAGAGAACTGTATCAGTACAGCATCAGACGTGATTAGTCTTTTAATATTGTTAAATGCAGATTGTTCTTTTCTGCCCCAGACCCACGCAGACTTTTTGTCTAATAATCTGTGCAGTGGTTCTGCAATGGTTGCCTTCTGAGGTAGGAACATGTGATAAAAGTTAATGAGTCCAAGGAAGGCTTGCAAATCTGTTTTACATTTTGGTCTAGGGGCTTTTTGATTGCCTGAACCTTGGCATCTGTGGGGTGGATACCATGCTTGTCAATCATATAGCCCAAGAACTCAACCTTGTCAGTTCTAAGAGTGCATTTTTCTTCCTTGACTTTTAACCCCGCTTTTTGAATCTGGTAAGGACTTCTCTGAGTCTCTCTTGTAACTGAGTGTCATTTTCAGCAGAGATTAACACATCATCAAAGTAAGGTACTACCCCTGGCAGTCCTTGGAGCATCCTTTCCATAAGGCTTTGAAGATGCCTGGTGCCACGCTTACTCCAAACTGTAACCTTTTACATTTGAAAGCACCTCTATGAGTCACAATGGTTTGGGCCTCTGCAGTGGCATCATCAACTGTTAATTGTTGATATGCCTGGGCCAGATCCAATTTGGCAAAGACTGTACCCCTGCCAAGTGAATGTAGTAAATGATGCACCACTGGAACTGGATATGCTCTGTTGAAGCGCATGGTTCAATGTCCCCTTATAGTCTCCACAGATTCTCACTGACCCATCAGTCTTGACTGGTGTGACTATGGGTGTCTCCCACCTGGAGTGGTCAGTGGGCTCTAAAACTCCTTGAGCTATTAGTTTATCTAATTGTGCATCAATTTTTCCTTTAAGGCAAATGGGACCCTTCTGGGCTTTAAGCGAATTGGTGGCACCTTGGGATCTAGATTGAAAGTGATAGGGGTCCCCATATACTTGCCCAATCCTCACTGAAGACCTCTGGAAACTCAGACTTCAAGGCCTCCTCCCATTCAGTGTTGCTCACGTGATTGATGCCAGTCACCTCGATGCCTAGTGGATTGAACCACTCAAGTCCCAGCAAGCTTGGGCCATCCTTGTCCACAATGGTCAGGGGCAAGCTTTGGTGTGGCCTTTGAACTTCACATTGAATTCTCTTGTTCCAACTACTGGAATCTTGTTCCCTTGGTAGTCTTTAAGAGTCAGTGCTTGCTTCTTGAAATGCTTCTTCTGAATGTTTGGGAGTAGTCTGTGAATAGTGTCCCATGACACCATAGATAAATATGAGCCTGAGTCCACTTCCATTTGGCAAGGCCTTCCTTCAATTAGTACCTTGACATGCACTTTTCTGTTATTGATAGAAGAAGAATGACCAATAGTTACTGTCTGATGAGTTTCATTCTTCCCTTTGCTTCTGTGCTGCGCCCCATTTTCTCACTGAGGTTGTTGGGCTTGTCAGGAAACTTCCTTCTGTTGGGTGGAGTTCTGGATGATTTGCAGACTCTTGCTAGGTGTCCTCTTTTTCACAACGGAGGCAGATGGTATCTAGGAACTTGCATTCAGGCGGGGTGGCTTCCCCACAACCTCTGCAGTAGAAATCTTGCCTCTTTCTTCCCAGGTCTTTCTTTTTCTGCTCCATTCTGAGTCTATAAATTCCTTCCTCCACCTCACTACAGTCTGACTCAGAATCTATTTGCTCACAATGAGTTGTTGTGGACTTTTCCACATCAGCATGGCTTGTGGCCTTGTTAATTTTCTTCATGGCTGCTGCTGAGGACTTGGTAGCTTCTGCTGAAGAGGCCTCTTCTATTGCTTCCTTCAGCGTGATCTTAGGTCTTAGTAATAACTTGCTCTGAAGCATTGTCTTTAAGGCCCAGAACAAATCGATCACATGGCCTCTTCTAAAGTGTTAAATTCACATGCACCCCCCATGTCTCTTAAACTTGCCATGGTCGCTTTACGCCGCTTCCCCTTGATCCCGACGGTAAAACTCGGTCTCTTAATGAGGCACGATACTTGTGGGGCGAATGGGCTCTTAACAACTTTTTTAAGTCAGGCCATTCCATTACCTTCACGCCTGCAGCTCCCGCCAATGCCTTCATCTTGAAAACTGCGGACCGCAGTGCGTGAGAAAGACCACTTCCTCTTCCGCCGAAATGTCGGCAAGATCGCTTCCTTCCAGATACATTTGGAACGATCTGCATACGCCTCCCAGTCTGCCATTGATCGAACGGGCTGGGGGTGTTCAGCACAGCCATCTTTCTCTTCTTCTGTTCGCATGCCTTCTTCTTCAGGGAGATCCCACTCGTCAGCCAGTGTTAAGTTTGCATGAAGAGACAGACGCGAGTGCTTCAAGCTCTTGTTTATTAGTGACTACAGCTCAGAACGAACCCACTTTGGTTGGCTGCGGCTGCTACTTAGCCAGCAGCCGCAGTTGCCAGCCAATCAGAGTGCAGGGTTTTCCCGCACTTTTTAAACCAATCATTTCTTACATTTTACAAGAACAGTTCAAACTAAACCAATGACTTTAAACCTGCATACATAACAGTATAAATCAATGTA
>CM019159.1:25838830-26037393 GCA_009733165.1 Naja naja | reverse complement strand
AAATTAAGTTCACTAATAACTGTTCATTTTTCAATTATCCTAGTGTAGGATACTTGTATGCAAGCTTTGCTAATACTGTTCAGGTTTATATTTTGATAGTTTGATATATTTACATTTACTTCAAAAATATAACTTCACTGTGACAAGTATATATGTCAGGAGTTAGATATGATTGTGGTTTCCTGCAAGGGCAAGGACAGTTTCTTCTGTATAGTGAGTTACAAACCTGGATTTGTATTCCATCATGTGAAAATGGATCTAAGAGACAATGGTTTGCCTTAAGCTACTCCATAAGATTTTATGATTATTTTTACTGGCAATGTGTGATACCTAATTTTCTGAAAGTTGATAGGCTTTTTTTCCATATAAGGAACAGATATCAATTTATTCTCACACTTTTTTTTTAAATCAAAATTTTAAGAACTACTTTAATAAAGATAAAAGGAATCTAGTACTAAAGCCAGCCAGGGGTGAGATTTGCTGATTCTCGAACCAGCCATAAAATTAGCTACGGTTCAGTACTGGTTCTCCGAACCAGGGAGAACCAGTAGGAGCCACCCCTGATAAGAAGTAGAGGAGGGCAGTTCAGTCCATTGACTGTCTACTCTAGTCTCCTACAGTGTTACTAAAATATGAAAAGGTAAAGAAAATATTTATTACATATGTAAACGATACTAATTTTTCAGGAACTTAAAAAAAATTCATAGAACCTTTGGTCAAGAGGCAAAGTTGAAGTGATTGACAATTGGTTGTATTAGAATAAACTTTTTTCCCCTTTTAACCTCTCATGGAATCACATCAAGGTCTCATGAAACCCTAGAGGTTCCAGAACACAGTTTGAAAAATCCTGCTCTAATAAAGAGAATGAGTATATTATATAAATTAGCTGAAAATGGCCGAATAAAATATAACTGAAACTAATTATTTTCAATTAGGAAACGTATATCAGATGGTAAGTACAGGATGGAAGACCTTTCTCTGATTAATAGTATATGTAAAAAAGATCTGATTGCAAATGGAGAAGGAATAATCAACACTGTATATGAAGAAGCTTTCAAACAAACTGGAAGAAGTTTACAGAAGAACAATGCTGAGGGATCATAGCTACTTCCTCTAATTAAAGATTAAAGGAATTGGGCTTAGCCTGGAAAGAGGAATATGGATGCACTTTTCAAATTCTTCAAAAGCTATTACCTGTGTTTCCCCAAAATAAGACCAGACCTTATATCAATTTTTGCTCCAAAATCGCTTAGGGCTTATTTTCTGGTTAGGTCTTCTTTTGGAAATACGGTATCAAATGCTTATTTTCCAGTTGGGTCTTATTTTAGGGAAATGGGGTACTTATATAACAAAAGGTCAAGCCCTTTTCTCTTTGTTCCAGAATTCAGGACAGAGAATATAATGGAATTATGTTAGAGGAAGACAGATTTTAAATGAATGTCCCAAAGGGGCTTTTTCAAAGGCAAGTGGACTTTCTGAAGAGGCTCCTTGGATGAGAAGCAAAATGTCTTCCAAGAAAGAACAAGAAAGTCCAGTTGCCTCTTGAAAAAGCATCTTTGGGACAACCATGACATGGATGACTGAGAAACTCAATAGACATTTTAAATTAATGTTTAAAAATTCTACCAATAAGAACACTTTGATTGTGATAATTTGATACTGACTGCATTTCTTCAGATGTGCCTGAAAGAATCTACATTCAGCTTTTGCTTGAGGTTGGGTAATTTCAAAAGTAGTCAAAAACATAATGCCTTTCTCCACCTTGTACTTTGGACTAGTATTATTATTTTAGAAAGTCCACTCTGTGCTACAGAGAATGATTTGCCCTCATTATCCTCACATTATCTGACTGCCATTACCTTTATGCAGCAGTTCATTAAATTCTATTTTTCTACTTTTGAACCTCAGATTCAATTACATTATACTAATATTGGAGTCATTGGCAGACCTACATTTAGTGGAAAATAAAATTTGGATTAATCGCTAAGAGATTGTTAGAAACTAAGACCAGGCAAAACCATTCAGGAAGCTGCTTTGTTTTGGTAGTAATGGATATAGATAGCATATTGATATCTATTGACATACTATAATTATAATAACTTTTATTATGGTTACAGACCAGACTACAAATAAGAAGAATTAAAAATAATAGTAACAATAAAAAGACAATATATTACAATTAGTGATGGATTGTCAGTGGTGATCAAAGTCTGCTTAATTTTGCAGGCAATATAACAAAATTTAGCTACATTCAAAGAAACTACACCATACCAGAGGTGGTATTCAGCAGGTTCTGACCAGTTCTGGAGAACCAGTAGTGGAAATTTTGAGTAGTTTGGAGAACCGGCAAATACCACCTCTGACTGACGCCCCATCTCCCCAGGGCTAGGGTCTTTTTCTGTGGGGGCCAGCCCTATGGAATCAGCTCCGCAGATCTTCGTTTGGTCCCTGATCTCGCTCCTTTGTGCGAGACCTGAAGACTTGGCTGTTTCAGCAGGCGGCCTGGATTGACCCAGGGGTGGGTTGTTTTAATTGTATTGTTTTAATTACTGTAATTTTAAATTGTTTTAATTTAACTTTTAGTTATTTATAGACTTGTAGCTGTTTAATATTTTTTATTGTAATTGTATTCTCTTTTTATATGTTAGCCCTGAGTCCTTAGGAGAAGGAGGCATACAATCTAAATAAATAATAATAATAATAATAAATAATAATAATATTCTCTATTCCCAACTCCCAGCTGATCATCTGGGTCTTCTCTGGTTGCCCTCTTGAGAGCTGGAAGCAGGTTAGTGGGATGGGAAGGGAATGGGGATTTTACAGTATCTTTCCCCTGCCATGCCTACAAAGCCACACCCACAAATGCACACCACACCCACAAAGCCCACAGAAGCAAGTAATTTTTTTTGAAACCTACCACTGCACCATACTGATCTGTGCAGGACCGAAAATCAGCTAGGAGGCATGCACATGCACAGTGAGATAAGTTTGGCTGGGGCTCACGCCCACAAATGGCTCTGTGTGCCACCTGTGGCACATGTACCATAGGTTCGCCATCACAGGGCTAGAGTGAATGGGGTAATAAATATGTGGAGGATGACTCATATTGAGTTTGTATCCCAGGAGGGATGAGTCTGCCTACCAAGATGAGGTGGACTGGTTGCTTTCATGGTGTGGAGACAATAATTTGGTCCTTAACACCAATAAGACCAAGGAGTTTATAGTGGACTATAGAAGGAACAGATCAGACATCCAGCCCTTGCTTATCAATGGAGACTGTGGAGCAAGTGCCCAGTTTTAAGTTTCTGGATGTTACCATAAAGAGGACCTGACCTGGGGTGCCCACATTGCAGCACTGGTCAAAGGGCCCAGCTGAGACTTCTCAGAAAACAACAGCTGAATGAAAAACTGCTGGTGACCTTCTACCACTGCACCATAGAGTATTTTAACTTACTGCACCTCTGTATGCCCAATTGCACAGTGGCAGATAGGAAAGCACTCCAGAGGGTTAATGTCATTGCCCAGGAGATCATTGGTTGCCCTCTCCCTCTTTGGAAGAGCTTTATAGCTCCTGCTGCCTTAAGAAAGTTCAAAACACCTTTAAAGATCCTGAGCACCCTTTTTTGAGCTATTACCATCTGGCAGATGGTACAGAATAATAAAAACAAGGACAAATAGGTTGAAAAACAGCTTCTATCCCAGGGCAGTAGCTCTTTTGAATTCTGCTGTACAGTGCAGTGTTGGTGTGTTGTCAGGAGTTTTGGTTCAATGTGTGGAGGGTGAAGGATGTGTGTTTGTGTTTATTTTCATGGTCATGATGTGCACTGAAGATGGTGTTTGATTTCGTTGTATGAGGTGCAATGACAATAAAGTCAAGTCAAGTCAAGTCAAGTCAAGTCAAGTCAAGTCAAGTCAACTAAACTAAACTAAACTAAACTGTATTAACTCATTGGCAACTGGTCAATTTCTTCAAGTTGCAAAGTCCACCTATTTTGTTTTCAAATGAAATCAGCAAGAAACTTGAAGTATCATTATATTTTAATGTGAAAATCTCTGTTTTGAAAGCAGCAGCCTCCTTCTGTGAGGAGCTGAAAGCTGTCCTTAAGGTGCTTTTTAAGGAGGCAACTGGACTTTCTTGTTTTTCTTTGGAAGACGTTTCACTTTTCATCAAAGCTTTCAAGAAGCAAAACATCTTCAAAGGAAAAACAAGAAATCCAGCTGCCTCCTAAAAGCACCTTTGGACAACCATGACCTGGATGACTGAGAATCCCTACAGACTTTTCAACACAAAAGCTAGCTGAATGAGTCCCAATGCAATCTGGCACTGATTTCTGAGAATTGATCCATAATTTGTTGCAGCTGGGAAAAAAACCATGTCAATTCAAAGCAGGTCAAGTGATTATGTAAGGTTGACTTTGTCACATTTCAATCTGAATAACGTTTCTCACTTCTTGATGCCAACTCACAATATATAGTATTTCTTTGTTTAAAAAATAAAATCTGGTTGGATTTGTGGGGAAAAAAATAATCTGACATAAAATAAGTGTTCCATACTAATACGACTTTTATTTTTAAAACAAAGGAAACGTTCCTTTCAAGTCATAACAAATGATGCTCTGTTTAAAAGCATATGCAACTAAACTGCCTTTCAATATGACAATGTATAAGTCTGCAGCTTGATTCTAGTCTGACTGTGGCAATGATACTTTTGCTGAAGCAATCAAAATAATTGTCTCAGTTTTGATGAGGAAAAAAAACTCCAGACTCCTAGTCAGCTAACTGCCTTTCGTAGTTTTTCAGCATCACCGGACAGAAAAGGATTTGCCTAAATGAATTTAGACATGAGATATCAGTCGCAAAATTGCTGACATATTGGAAAATAAAAATTGCTGTCTGATTCCCTTTTTAGTGAATCAAATGATTTGGAACATCTAATATGAAAAGGCAGTATCTGAGGCAGTGTTGGAAGAAGGAGGGAACGTTAATAGCTTGCTCACTACATTACAATGCTATGTTTTGGGAAAACTTCAGAAACACCTGGTAATCTGAAGAATAGTGGTGCTGTTTGATAACTGCATATCAAATTTCATAGCATAAGAAGATTATTAACATCATAATAATTGACAATAACTTTATATCATTAAAAAACAACATCAACTTACCACTGCTCTTGGGAAGGACTCAATAGGTATGAAGGTAAAGGTTCCCACCACATATGTGCTAGTCGTTTCCGGCTCTAGGGGTGTTTATCTCCATTACAAAGCGAATAGCCAGCTCTGTCGAAGACATCTCTGTGGTCATGTGGCCAGCGTGACTAAACACTGAAGACGCATGGAATGCTGTTACCTTCCCACCAAAGTGGTCCCTATTTTTCTACTTGCATTTTTATATGCTTTCGAACTGCTTTCGGTTGGCAGAAGCTGGGACGAGTAACAGGAGCTCACTCTGTTATGTGGTGCTAGGGATTTGAACTGCCGAACTGCCAACTTTCTGATCGACAAGCTCAGCGTCTTAGCCACTAAGCCACCATGTCCCTTGATTTTATATTTATTTTGCATTTTATATACTTTCAATAGGTATATAAAATGCTAAATCAGTTTAAACACCTGGCTGACAGTGTGATCAGCTGTAATAAAATATTTACCAATTCCTCTGCCAGAACAGTCAAAATGTGATGACCCAGGGTGGGATACAAAACAAACAGAGTCACAGAAAACAGGTGAAGCCCCTTTTATTCCTTCAGTTTGCTTCCAAGCTCCGAATATCTTTGACGGAAGACAAAAACTCCCACAAAACAGTTACACAAAGAAGGAAAAAGCAACATAAACCAGGCAAGATGCTGGAGGATGTCCACAGATAACACACACTGGAAAGGACATCAAACTCAGAGAGGAACTATAAACTAGAGATACTTCTATGCTTTGTTTCCAGCGTTTGCCAGTATGCAGGTCCAAACTTTTATTCAGTTGTCACAGCTGCAGCCCATGAAGAGGATCAAGGCCTTCTCCTCCCGAGGAGACCACATCTCTCCCTTATCCTCTCCTCCCTGTGTGCCCTAGGATGGAGAGGAGATGAGTCTGGGTCCTCCTCTGACTGCTCAGCCGGCCTCTGCCCTTCCCCAGCCTCCTCCACAACCTCCAGAGCCACACTTCCACTCCCTGTCGGATCTTCCTCCTCTCCCTCAGAGTCAGTCTCCACCAGGGGCATGACACAAAAGTCCTAACTCACCCTGTGTTGTATTCCCAGAGTGGTTAGCCAAATATTTATGAAAAACAAGACATGAGCATAATACAAATAGTACATTTCCTACTTCTTTTTTCCCACAACTTGCCAGAGGCTAACTGCTATTCAAAAGATAAATATGTTCTTTAAATGGTATGGAAACGTAATATCAGCATCTACCATGCTGATGGAAAAAATTACATTTACTAGTGACAGGAGTATCTACATGCAAGGTATATAAAAAGACAGGACTTTGATCCCACAGTTGTGGTTGCTATCACCTTTTTGATCAGCTAGGCTAGCATATGATGAACTCAGCCTGCAGATATGGGTATTCACAGTAACAATTCTGATAAAAAGGATTGTTAGTATTTGTGAAATGTATGGTAGCATCTGAAAGGAGAAAGAAAATCTCTTAATGAATTTGGAAATCATTTCAGCATCCCTGTTTATGAGATTATACTGATTAGGTATCTTCAGAAGTATTACAGATTCATGGAACCTGTGCCAAGGAATACTTAATTTGCTTTCTCTATGGTACACTTTACTATCACAGCAATGTTTAAACTCTGGTTTTCTTTGGAAAGGATTCCATATCTACTTGCACTTCCTTTCCCTTTCACCCTAATTTGATGTTCTGAGAGGTAGGTGTGAATTTCACAGCAGATTTCTGCCAGATGGAATTTTAAAAATTATTGGTGCCCCATCATCTTTTTTCTTCTAAAATATTTTTTGGGAAAAATTAGGAGTGAGTGAATGCATGTTTAAAAGATATCCTTTCTTGCTACATCTTATTAACAGTTCCTCCAAACAAGATACAAAAGTTTGCTGCTAACTTGAGGATGTTTTCTTATGATTGGGAAAATCAAAAAGTCAAGATGGCAACCATGCATGTAACATTATCACCATTTTGACTTTTCAATGCCCTCTGCAGACAGTCCTAGGTGTCTCATGACACCTAAAACAGGATGTCATATCTCAATGCATTTCTCCAAGTTTGGGTGACCCTTGGTAGTATCAGTAGCAATGGTCTGGAACTTAGGTAAGTTCCTAAACTATAATAATTATACTAAACTAGAGAGCAATAATTTTTAGTATACAGTACAGTATGTTCTTATTCTTGATTCATAATTCTACTGGATGCTGTTATGCCATTTTGTTGTTTGCTTATTTGGAAACCATTGTTTTAGAGCAAAGTGTGATGTTCAAAGTTAAGCTATCAATTTTGTAAAATAGCCAAGATTAAAACAAACTAAGGCTTACCATGAGAGCCAGGTTGGTGTAGTAGTTAAGGTGCAAACCCTGAAACCTGGTCTCTGCAAATTCTAGGCTTTCCTTAGGCACAAAATCCAACTGGGTGATTTTGGGCCAATCACACTTTCCTTCAGCTCAACCCAACTAACAGGCTTGTTATTGTGGGAAAAATAGGAGACAGGAATATTAAATGTGTTTGCTGTCTTGAGCTGACCAAGATCTACAAAAGGAGGGATAAAAATCTGAGAATAATAATCTAAGAATAATAATAATACAAAACATTGTGGGAAGCTTTGAAATTGTTTAAGAATATGAATGACGTATTGCTCTTTTATCTTTATGCTAATTCTTTTAGGCCACTTCAACATTTTTTCTTTTTAGTCTGTGAATCTTATACTTAAATTAAAATTAACAACTGTTGGAAATAATCAAATTTCTTTTATGTTAACTATGTGCTTTACATGGTTATCTTGCTTACTTTCCTACTATGCTGTATATTCAGTTTTTCAGTGTTTTCTAGATAAGGAAAACTTTCACATTTCTTTTGAGAGATGAGAAGTGATGTGTACATTTAAGTTAAAATTCTCATGAGTATTTCTTCTGGAAGTTTGAAGTTTCCAAAATGATTAATTTCCTTAGAGATGTGACTAACAGGCTGAAATTAATACACCATGAAGCATGATGCAACTGATGGTCATTTTGCCCTCTACATGACTGCCCCAGTTCTTCAAAATATTCCCTAGAAGGCCATTTAGGTGTTAGATTTAGGCTTGCCTCAGGACTTCACTTAGCTCAGAAAACCAAAACATTTATTTGGAATTTGTCATTCTTTGCCTTCTAGTCACTATGGATTTTCACTGGCCAAAGTACCCAAGAAGTAATGAGATGATTTAGGATTTTAAATATTTTATTTTCTTCCACTACTTACAATTTTTCAGTAATTTTATGAGGTTATAAAATAGGAAATTTCTCCCCTGCTGCAGGACTGATGCTGGCTTAAAAAGAAAGTCAACTACTTAGATTTTTGGCTTGATCAAATAAACCAGATGGTTTAAAATCTGTCTTCTAGGGAACATTGCTATCCCTCAGACACCTATCAGAGGTTACTCTGTAAGAATAACCCTCCAAAACAGCTTTTTAACTACTATAAATCTTTCTTACAAATGAGGGCAACCTTCCAAATGACCCTCGAGACTAAGGAATTATGGGAGGGTGCCAGACTGGACAGAGGACTGAGTAGAGAACTATCAAGGAGTGTTTTGTTTCAATTCTAAGTTATATTGGTTGATGCAGAGTTATAGTTATTTGTTATTTGTTATTTTATTGGACTTATAGGCCGCCCTCTCTCCCGAGGGACTCAGGGCGGCTTACAATAAAAATGAGAATACAAATATTAAAAATACAATTAAACTAATCAAATAAGCCCAATAAAAATTTAAAACCTGATTAAAAACTAAAATCGATAAAACCCCACCCCACCCCATTTAGTCCAGGCTGGCCTGTTGAAACAACCAAGTCTTTAGGTGCAGAAAGGGAGGTCAGGGGCAAACCAGAGCTCCAAGGGGCTGATTCCACAGGGTGGGTGCTCCCACAGAGAAGGCCCTACCCTGGCTGCCAACCGACAGTATCTGGTTGACAGCACCCCAGGAGGCCCTGCCTATGGGAGCGCAGGGTGATTGGAGGTCGACGCTGGCAGGAGATGCTCCCGCAAGTACCCCGGACCCAAGCCATGTAGGACTTTATATATGATGACTAATACCTTCAATCTCACCCGGAGATTCAAATATAATCTGGACACGATAGTTTAAGAGTTTTCTGAAAGGCTGCAGAAAAGAGAGCTCCTTCTCCAATGTCTAAGTGCATAACCCCCAAGTCAGACAAATTCTTTTGGCTCCTAAAGTAAAAAAAAAATCCCTATCTGTCTCTGCCCCAACTTTGTCAGTCAGGTACAACAGCCGTTAAGCCCGATTTTCTACCTTCTCAAGACACCCAATAATAGCCGTCTTATCCGTGCTGATATTGGGGAGTCCTATTGGAGAATTCTTCATAAGAAACAAGTATGTTCTACGCCACATATTACAGCATATCCATGGATTCCTGTCCAAATTTTTTGGCAGGTGAGTCAAAGGATTCACAGTTTTCGGATGAGGAAAGTGTGAAAGCTTGTAAACTAAAAATCTACAATTAGTTCTTTTAAGAGCTAACATTTCTAATAGAAGATAAACAAGGATGCAGCATTGTTCCATACACATTTTAAGCAGCCCTGTGTGTGTGTGTGTGTGTGTGTGTGTGTGAGAGAGAGAGAGAGAGAGAGAGAGAGAAAAGATTTATGAAAAAGACAACTCTACATCAGGATTGTCAAACATGGCCAGTGGGCCAGATGTGTCACATGCTGGCCATGCTCATGCCCAGTTTAGCGAAGGAAAAAAAGTCCCACTTTGTCACATGAAGCGCCCATGATGATGTGAATTTGACACTCCTGTTCTACCTGGACAGAAGCTTCTTCTAATTGTGAAAAAATGTTTTGGCCTTGATTAAGAAAGTAAATTGATTTAATTTAATAAAAAGTAATATGTCATGACTTGGATGTTAAGCTAAGCTAAGCCAATTTGCCTTGGATGCCCTATGCTTTACACAGAGTGAATCTGCATGCAGATGCAGCTCTAATGCCCTCCAACATTGTAGAGTGCTTCCTGATATAGATATAAAATCAGATGTTTATATTGGTAATATGACAAAAAAACCTCTTGTTTCTATCCAAGATATATACTACAGTATCAATAAAGATAGTGAGAGTGCTTTTACAAAATACATTTAACACTGAATGCACAGAAATGGGCTTTCCTATATAATTGCTGTGCTGTTTCAAAGTAGAACTGATCCAAAGCAGTGAAACATAAAATTCTCCTTTGCGCCATTTAGTATTCAGTACTAACCAGAGTTCTTTGCTTCAACCCTGACGATTGGATATTTCCTGCATTACTCCTGAAGATAACAAAGAAGCTTGTTGCAACTGCAAGATGTTTGTAGATCTACCATATAACACTTCATTGCTGCCTCCTAATTTCCTCTTGAGGCATTTTAATGCCTTTGGCCTAATGGCTGGGCTGACTATGTTGGTGTGCATTCAACAAACCCATTAAGCTAGGTAACTGAAAACAGTTATAAATCATCCCCTCCCAGGGAAGCAACAGGTCATATATCATCATAATAGAAAATTCCAAACAGACTCAAGACATTCTCTGGTACTCCTTTGAGAAGATTTATGCAGAGGAACACAAGGGCTGGTTCACTCCATGATGATATTTATCGATAGAATAGCAAGATGCCTTGTGCACTAATGTTAGACCATTTATCTTTCCTGCCTAGGATTGTCCATCCTTGAAGCAGTTTTCCAGGGTCATGAGCAGAGGTCTTTCCTGTCATCTACTACTTGATCTGCTTTTAACTGTAAGTTCTAGGAACTGAACCTGGGACCCCTTGCCTACAAAACACAGGCTGTGCAACTGAGCTATGGTCCCTTCCGTCAAATAATCTTTCATCCATGTATTTTTTAAAAAAGGTGGAAAGGCACCTTCAACATTGACTGCTAATGTTTCAGTTTTTTAAAATTCATTTCATTGCTTTTGGGGGATGTGTAAGTCAGTTTATAGCCTCAACTGTTCTGGTGATAAAGAGGAATGTGTGCCCTGGACATCGTTCAATTGAATGATTGAGCTAATTAAGGGTAATCGGGATCTTGTTATTGCTGAACAAGTCATTAAGCTATGTGTGATTGAGCAGAACTTTTGTGTCCCATGCTTAATGGTCTTCAGTGTCACATATTTTGTATGTATCATACAGTACAATGCAAATAATAATGATCATCATTAACGTAAAGCAGAAGAAGGGCCTGATTGAATATTACATATGCTAGTACATTTCTTCAGCTCGGAGCCACTAGATGCTGCTGTTGCTTGTGAGCCAATCTTATCCCTGATATATATTCAATATTTGTCATTAGTAGTCATTCTGTAGCCATAAATGAACTGGCAACCAATCTTTGTCACAAGATAAATGTGACAGGAAGTGAAGGGGAAGCCTCCATAATGTTGAGCTAAATTATTTTAACCACGAGGGAAAAGGTAAGTTATGGCATTAAGCCAACATTTGCCAGAAGCACATGCCTTTTCTGGAGGTAGCATATAGTCCTGATGTTGAGTATGTAATATGATTATAGACAGTCTCAGTCACTGTCTTCTGAATATGGATAATAACAGGGAAAATGCTTTTAATTTTGAAAATAAGAATGCATAAACAATATATGACCAGAGAATCAGGTGTGAAAGCAATACCCATTTCCCCATTGCCATCTATGCTGCTTGTCACCACTCCATTATGCACGAGCATAATTGTATAGGAATAATATGTGGGGGCATCACTCATTAACCTGGAGCAGGTGCATTAACAAGGACAGTAGTTGTGTTTCAAGAATACTCACTTTACTAAAAACAGTACAAAATGTAATTCTGTAAAGTAATCCGGATTTCTAGCTTTTATTTCACCCAGAAAATTAAAACCAAGAAAGGCAGATTGTCATATTGGTATCTGGGTATAACATTTGATCTGATTGATTTGAAAAGCAATAGACAGGTGATGTCTAATTTGTGATTGAGCATTTTTGTCCCTGTAAGCTCAGAAAAAGAAGAAGTTACACTTTCTGAATCGTGTTTAGCAGTGTTTCTTGTTTAGCAGTGTTGCTTGGCTTCCGGGCAGTGACATGCCTAATGCCTGAATTTTAAAACATGATGCTTGGTAAAGTTATATGTATTATTATTTATTTAAATTTATATGCTACATGACTCCCACCCACTTTTGTCATTTTGCAAATAAAAACATTAAAATCAAAGGAAAAAATATATAATGATACTGTAGAAAAAAAATAAAGAATAAAAGATAGTAAAGATGACAAAAATACCCCAGACAGGAACAAAAAGTGAACCCACACACTCTCCAAGACCCTTCAAAACACCAGCAAAGTGGATCTCTTTGCCAAGGGCTTCTATAATGGAAAAGACATGCTATATAGTAGTATTTCTGTTTCATATTTGTGAAACTCTAAAAGTAATGGAGGGAATTCATTTAATTTATCACCTGACTTAACTCCAACAAGAGAGGCATGTATTTGCAGGTCATTTGGAAGATGAAAGACCAGCTACAAAATATGCAGAAGCTGGCAAACAAAGCTGCTTGGGGAAGTTTGAGGACAGAGTTACTCTATTTCATTTCAGCTTCTATGAGCAGAATTTAAAAAAAAAAAATATTTGGGATATTCCCAATTTGGAGTACAGCCAAATTATCCCCAATTTAAAGACCAATGTTCTAATTGAACAAAAACTTTTAAAAAATCTATGGATAAGTATGCATTCTATTAAAGTTAAGCTTAAATGTTCAGTGGTCAGAGTTTGTTTCTTTTTCACTACTTGAACTTTATGTATGGGTCATTGATCAAGTAGCAACAATTACACAGAACAGGCTTTTACCGATGCTGAGAGACATCAAGGAATACTGTAATACTGCAGAGAACATGACATGCAACATATTGTAGATGTGGGCATTAGATGAACAGAAGGTTGCCAAGGAATGAGTATACTACTATTGCAATTACTATAGAGTTATGTATTCTGGCATAATTTCTCCTTATCTGATGTATACCAGTATAACTGGATTGCGACTGATAGGCAACATAGTGAAATAATATTCATACAATACCTTTTTCTCCCAAGAAATTTATTTTTGATAGTCTGTTTATAATCGATTCAACCTCTGGGCACAGCAAATTTCTGCAGTTACTAGTCCCTATCTGCTCAGTGTCACGTCATAAAACACCTTTTCTATTGTAAGATTTATTTTATGAAAGGATATTCTTGATCTGGAACTTTTTTTTTTTTAATTACATTTATATGCCGCCCTTCTCCAGAGACTCAGGGCGCTTACAATTTTGGGATGCAACCCAGTGTGTTCAGCAATAGCCTTCATTCCATTGTATATGCCTGCTTATTACTAAGCAGCATTTTTACAAGGTCAGCTAATTGCCCCCAACAATCTTGGGTCCTCAATTTACCTACCCCGAGAGGATGGAAGGCTGAGTCAACCTTGAGCCTGGTGGGATTCGAGCCTACAGCAGTTGTAGGCAGCTGGATCTTAAGTGCAGGCAATTAACAGCCTGAGCCACCAAGGCTCTTGGTTTATGATTGTGATGATAATGCTGTCTATAAGTATACTTATTTATCCACAGCACTGTAGAAAATGTGGCATTCTTCAATTATAGGAAGCATAGCAAAATATGAAGATAGATTCTCAAGATAACTTTGCAGCTATTCTTGAACAGCCTTGGCTGGCTGATTCTGTTCTACAGTCCTTATTGAGTCTCATTGTCCTTTGCGTACATATATTTTACTTTCTGGAAAGACTATAAGCTGGTTCTGTGTGAAGAGATTCATGGTTTTTGCAGCAAAAAACATCTTTTTTTAAAAAAAGTTTAGCTTTCTCTGTTTGTAATGCCAGCATTTGGATAAGTTAGATGTATATGAACAATGAAACCAATGTTTCCACTTCTGTGTAGAACTACCGAGTGTTATAACATATGATTAAGGAGCATTTATTTATTTCAGCAGAGCAGAAACTGTGACTGCATTATCTGGGAATAGCAAAATGACTTTGCCACAATGAGATGTTAGCGTGCGTGGTTTTTTTAATATTTTTTAAATAGTTAATACAGAATAAAAACTATCAAGCACTAATTTGGAATGAAAGAAGAAGAATTAAAGAAAGAAAGAACAAAGACAAAAGTGCAGAAATCAAAGAAAAGGAAAAAAGAATGATAAAGAAGTGACTTCCAAATTTATTTTTACAGCAATTTAGAAGTAATTTTAATATAAAATAATCTCTTACTCTATGATGATAGCATTATTTACATTTACTCTATAATTTATTATTTTTATTGTAATCCTCAAAACTCATACTCAAAATATCACAACATTATAATTTCTGTTTCTCACAAGGGCTTCTCTGTCTCTCTGTCTCTCTCTGTCTCTCTCTGTCTCCCTCCCTCCCTCCCTCTTTCTCTCAGCAAAAGGAGGGTTATTCCTATGAGTAAAGAGAAACAGTGGAAAATGTGGTCATTGCGCTTCTGGATAGCCAATTAGAAAAGGCCTATGAATGATTGGTTTATATATGGTGACTGCAGCAAGGTTATTACATGCACAAACAAAATATTCAAATACCTACAAAGGAAAATGGATTGTGAAGATGACAGAATTTGCAGAAATTGCAAAATTGACCTGTTTGATCAGGGATAAATAAGTGTGGAGAACTTTTACAGACTTTTGGCTGAAAACAGAAAAAAAATGAGTTGGTGATTTATGGATTTGCTCATTAGAAAATGTTGAATATGGGAAGGAAGAATGTGATATAATTTTTAAAAAGGAGATGTGAAGATATGTTTGCTTGTAACTGCTGTAAAGATGAGTTGGAGCTGCTTCTATGTATATGTTTTTCTTCTTTCTAATTATATTTTTATTTTATATCTTCTTACTTTTTCATTTCATTTTTTCCTCTCTTTTGTCTTTTCTCATTTTAACTTTATATTAATTTGTATTAATCTTTAGCATCTGATAAATGTTTTAATAACATTATCATACGAAATGGGAACATGTGGACATTCTACCATTGCTGCATTGTATACATACATTGATCAATTGAATATGGCACAAATCCTCCACAAGGAGGAGAAATTATTGACCTTAAATTATTTTGCTTATTCTCATGCCTTTTTAAGAGCTCTAAAGATTACTGTCCTGTCTGACATGGATGTCAGTAGCATATATTAGTAGTAGAAGCAACCACAGAAGAAGTCAGGCAGTGATGCAACAGGTGTCAGGAGTGGGAGGCCTGGCTGCGGCGGTTCTAAGGTAAATGCATGGGGCAGCTCCTCCCCCCACCCACACCCTAGCTTGATTTGTATGCATGCGCCTCACCCCATCTTGTACAACCAGACAGTGGGACAGACGGGGCGGGTCTTAACTAAGGCTTATTCTCAGGTTAGGTCTTATTTTCAGGGAAACATGGTGTCTTTCCAAGTTGTTCAATGCTGTGCTACTATTTGTTGAACGCATCCAACTTAGTTGAAGTTATCAAATATTTTTGTGATTGCCACTCCTATGTATATTACAGTTATGATAATAATGCATTTTATGTAATTTTATTGTATTTTACATCTTTTTAAAAAGCTGTATTAATATATAACTCCAGGCATGTTTCATTGTTGTGCTTTTTGGCCTATAGGCCACAATAAATGGTTGGGAATAATTCTGATTGAAATGATTGAAAAACTTAAGCCTAATGCTGATTGTATTTGGAATAATACCACAGTAGCAAATGTTCCCATGTAAAATGTAGTAGACTGAACACCAAAAGAGTTGTACTTGACAGATTACATGGACTGTATGATTGCAAGTTATAGATAAACAATAAAAAAGAATGGATGAATTTGTGCATCTTAGTAGTGTAATGATTATTTCTCAGATTGTTGATAATTACATTAATAATTATGTGCAAGGACCCATGTTATCAGTAAAGAGAACTGCCACTTTGCTGGTTCCCAATAGGACAGTTAGGAAGAACATAACAATATGTCTGTACCAATATACTGATAGTGAACTAATTCAGTTATCAAAATTCTTCTAGCTTCATACCTTTCTTCTCAATAAATCTTGCTAAAATTTTGTAAAAAATTTTGTAAATTGGTAGACAATTGCTTTTGCTTAGACAGGTGTCCCAGAAGATAAAATAAGCATTAAGGGTAGGAAAACAGATGGAGAAAGTTTAGAATATGGGTATGCTGGTAGATAGAAATTTGGTGCCATGTGCATTTTACAAGGATTGAATGTTAAAAAAATGAAAATGATCATGTTTAAGAGTGTGCTTCTGTTTTCTGTGTTATATGAAGTGAGAACTAGGTTATGCCAGAAGAAAGACAAAAGTAAGGTTGCCAGATAAGTCCAATATGTAATAAAGCAAAAAGAACTAGATTCAAAAATAAATGTGGAATAAATGAATGTGTATTGAATATCAAAGTGGTAGATTAAAATACATATATTAAGATAGTTTGGCCATAAAGAAGGAAAAAATAAGAATTGAACTGCAAAATAAATAAGTGAAAAGAGTGTGAATAGATTGAGAGGGAGGGAAAAGTCATGGTTGGGGGGAATTGAGATCTTCAAGTAGAGCAGAGAAGTCTAAAGATCTAAAGGTAATGTTTGAATCATATACAATGTGATGGAAACAAAGATGGCTTACAAGGGTGGAAAAGTATTAAGAAATATAGTTGATCTAAAGCAAATTTCATCTGATTTCATTTTCTTGGCTCTGACCTCTCTGATTTTTTTTTGCTTACTATATTTTATTCTTTTTTTGCACATTGCCTATTCTGAAAGATGCAATAGTTATATATAATAAATACTTTGGCTTATGCCAGAATGTTTTCATGAGCAAATATGAAGTACATAGTCTTGCACAGTTATCATTGAGAAAATAGCATAGAAATGCTATTTTTCCATCACAGCTATTCCCATCTTGTATCTATTGCTTTCTTCACTGAATGTATTTAAGAAAGTGAATTCTCATTGCAGTTCTAAATACTATCTTGTCATTGATGAACATATAGTATTTTTTCTACATGCATGTTGCATATAGTAGATATATACATTTTACTTGCATATTGCAAGGCACTTTAGAACAGGCTTGTGGATTGCTGAAACCTACAAAGCCAACATCTTATCTCACTTTAGCATAAGGGAAAAAAGCCCATGCCTTCAAATTGATCCATACTTGAATACACAGATATGTGCATACACACACAAAGACACATACAATAGCTGCAACATTCATGACTTTAGTGGCCTTTGGATTAGACTCAAGTTATTTCTCTTTTCTCCTAATGGAATCATACATCATAACTCTTCATTCCTGCATTTCAAAGTGAAATTAAATCACAGCAGCATAACTACCGAGGCAGAACTTTTTCAATTTCCATAAAGGGGTTCATTCATTTTTGAACCCAATGACATCATTTTTCCTCTATGATTTGACACTTCCAATTTTGCATTCCTTGCTTATGTACTATCTGTTCTCCTTATTCCTCATTTTTAAGTTACATTGAGCTCAAAAACTAAGCAGGATTGAGCCTGGTTAGTACTTGGATAGGCACTGATAGAATGTATTAGAGGTGTAGGCTAAATTATGAACTAGTTGAAAAACATTGTGGAAAAAGACAGTGGCAAAGCTCTTCTGTAAGATACCAAACACACAAATAAACCCATGTTCGTGGCATAAAATCATCCAGAGTCAAATTCAACTAGAAATCTATTGTTAGAAACATTGGTACTTTTCTATAAAATATATAAATATGCAACTATATGCTTAAAAATCAAAATGAAAAAAACAAATGTTATTAATGATTTCATAGAACTTACCTTTCCATCATTCCTGCAAATGAAAAGTAATAATTCAGAAGTATTTCATCCTAATAATAAATGAAAAAAAAATACTCACAGGTATCAATTCTTTCTGATTACAATTTTTGAAATACCTCTTATGTACTAGAAAATGTGTTAGGGTAACATTGTCAATTTATATTTTATATTTTAAACTGTATATGATGGCCTCTTTCCAATGGCTGCTAGACATCCCAACTGGATCATTTTCTCTTTAACAGGATATTTTGTAGACATTAAACAGAGTGTCTTATTACTTAAGAATCTGTTTAATAAATATTTAATAAACATATCTGCTTTGTTCATGCATCTTTAATAGTAAAAACATACTGAATGAGGAAGAGTATGTTGTCTTGATTGGGTCAAGATCATCAAATGTTGCACTTCAAAACTGATCCCAAACCACACAAAATAATGTATTTTTATGTTTTATTTATTTTATTGCAATTTGTTTTATTAATTATTGTGAGCCGCCCAGTTCAAGTTGAATAAATTATTACTATGGTTTATTGCAGTCAGTTAGATATTTAGACTGGATTTGCCATTTTTATCCACCTAACAAGTTCTTCCCAAGGACCTGGGAATGGCAGATATTGTGTGATGATGTTAGGGATGTCCTGCCTTTTATGTATTAGTAGTGCTCTAGCTGTTCTGGGTTTCTACCTAAGGTGCCTATTACCAGTGGTACTACCTTTGCTGTCCTTTGCCATAGTCATTCTATTTCTGTTATTACTGTCTTTATATTTTCTGATTTTTCTCCAATTCTTTTTCTTTTATTCTGCTATCAGCAGGCATCACCAAGTCCACTATCAAGCCTTTTTTGCCCTTCTTTTTGACACTTGTTAAGCATAGGGTGTTATGTGGCAGGTGATTATCTGTTTGAATTCTAAAATCCAGAGTATGTGTTCATTTTCTTACTTTTCTATCACTGACAAGCAGTAAGATGGACTCAGTTGCAGTGGCAATGAGTATACCATTGGAGGATCAAAAATACCAGATTAGGTGCAGATCATCAGGGAGAAAATCTGCCTATGTGCTTGCTAAAAGTCAACTTGAACATGTGTAATCAATCAATCATCAATAAATTGCATTAATTAAATCATATAGATTTCTTCCTTCTCTACCATATTGTAGATGTACAACAATTCTATCTCTCTTAAAGACAGGTACTAGATACTAATCATTATTGTAAGTTTTTCGTAATGTAAAACTCGGAATTGTGCTTATATCTACTAAGAGGTGTTTGGGATTCTTTGTTCACATACAGAACATGAATATACAATTTTAACAGTACAGGGAATGCAAGTAGAATGCTGCCCACATCATGTAGGATTAGCTTTACAGAATTTTGTATCTTGGTCTTTGCCAGTCGGCCCTATGTAGACCCTATTTTACATAACAACAAAATAAACAAATAAATAAAAATAATTTTATGTCTGCAACACAAGCAAGAAAAGAGCTGGAGAGAGAAAAGACTGCTCAGGTTACCTTATTGAGACAAAAGCACCATTTTATTTGGAAAGACTATGAATGAATTAAATAAACCAAGATATTTTATCATATAGGCCAAATGATGTGCAGGAAATGTTGCTGGCAAGAAGGTTGCAACAAATTCTAATACCCCTATGTGGCACTTGCAATTATGGTTTTGGTGAACCCAGAGTTAGGAAGGATCATAAAATATAGAGTGTCAAAGTTATTAATTCATTATGTGCTGCTTAGTTATCAGACCTGTAGAAAGTGATAACCTGTGGTTAAAAATGATAGAAAACAATGCATGGAGATACCTACATTAATCTATCTCAGAAATCTATATATCAATAAAAACATTTGATATAATATTTTACAGTGGGGAAAAGAAGATAATGATGTCTCAGGTTATCTCATAGACAGACATGTTCATTCCTATGTGTCAAATATAGACAAAGTAAATACTGAAACTAGAAAAACCATTTTAAAAATTAATGCTGAAGCCATTCCAGCTGTCTGCAAAGGACAGGATGATTTTTTTTGTGCATTTGGTAGTTATTTTCTTTAAATTTCTATATTGAGGTGTATCAGTGATTAGATTAGGTTAATGCTCTGCCATGGCAATTCCATGTGTCTAATTATAGCTTGTTTTAATGGATAATAGATTTGTGCTTTATTAAAAACAAAGACATTCTTTCTCAGATAATGTTTTAAAAGTGAAAGTGTCTAAGACCCCAGCAAATATTTGTCCCATGGAAGTTTATGTTGTACTTCAAAGGTTCTTAATGTGTTTGGTAACTGTTAAGCTCATGGTTTAACTAAAATAGATACATTAGAAGATTTTTGAATACAGAAGAATAGTTCATGTATACAGTTTTTCACACAAATTATCAGGTATGGAAAAACTTAAAATGACAAGGTGAATGGTTGAAAGCAATTTCTTTATTGTTGTTAACATATAGATAGACTTAAAGACTATCTGCATAATTATCAGATAAATGATGTGAAGAATTCATGAGGATCTTTTATGGGTCTATTCCTGCATACCAATGACTCAAAGTGGATTTGTCTCTTCAATCCTCCCTCTTGCAACCCACTGCCAGATTCTATTACACAAATAGTTAAATAAAAATGAAAAGATAAAGCTTTTTCTATCATTACATCTCAGTAGCTCTTTTCAACAGTAATGAACAAGGTTGGGCAGGGTAGTGTACAGAAGGGGAATAATCCTCATTTCTAAAATTTATTTTAGGATACAGCCTAAAATAAATTAGAGATTAGATTTCTCCTCTTTTGCGGTGTCCATGCCGTATCAAATTGTTACAGAGACTTGAAAAGGAATAGGGGTAAGAAATTTTACATACATTTCCTGAATTAAACGCTTTAATTCAATGTGTAATTTTCCATTCCAGGCAGATGCTATACCCCAAAATAGATGGTAGTAGGTATTACCAACTTTAACCTCATTATCATCTGTTTATCCAACTTGCATTCAACTTAATGTAGAAATTTTTATATCAGCCAATTGTTGGTTAGGACAGTTGTCCTTTGATAAATGCCCTGCCCCAGGGGAATTTTGCACTGTATCCTTTTTCACTTCTGGAGGTCCAGCATTGTTCTCCTTTTTCCACAAAAGTCAAGCAGTAGACCAGACTAGGAACCCAAAGTTATGAATGATAATTGTACTTTTATTATATAGTTATAGTAACTGATGTCCTGCAAGTCTGAATCCACATCCCCCTTCCATGCCTTATCTTTAAAAAAAACTAGGCAGGTCTATTTTGAGCTGTTTTCTCAAATTGCACTTTTGCAATTGGATGTTATTTCATGTTACCATTATCTTAGTTGCAGGTCTTCCTCCTGTTCATAAATGTTCATAATTTTGGTTTTCTAGTCCAGTCTATCATGAACGGCTGTGTCAACCCTTGAAACGGCGAGCCTCCATTTGGGGGGATTTGGGGGGGAAAGGATTACAGGGATAATGACAATCAGCTGGAGAGCAGGCCAGCAGCAGAAGAAAGAACTAGGTCCAACAGAAGGATTCCAGGCCTCTCAGGCCTCTCTAGAAGTACAACAGTCATATGGGTGAGGGAGGCGCACACAGGGAGTGGGGTTCAATAGGTGGGAAAGCAGCAATGGTTATTGCTGCCTTTGTTTTGGTTGCTATGTGCCGATGTTAATTGAACCTTTTCTTTCTGTTTCTTGGTTTTGGAGAATTGGAACAGTGACAGGCTGACAGGTTGGCAACTTGTATAGATCTCAGGGAATTCTTCCTGAAATTTAGTCAATCAGGAGGTTCCTTCTGATGTTTAGTCTGAACCTCATTCACTGAAGTTTTAATTCAGATATTCTGGTAATTCTCTTCTGAACTGTCGTTGTTCTTTTTTGGAACTATTTGTGCACATATATGTTGGATAATTGAGATAGCCAAAGAATATCAAAATAAGCTGATTTGTGCTTCTTTGATTACTGAAAAGCCTTTAATTGTGTCCAACATGTCAAGCTGTGGACTGTATTTAGAAAAATGGGAACCCCAGAGCATCTCATTGTCCTGTTGTGAAATCTATACGAAGAACAGGAAGCCACAGTAAGACAGAATATTCTGAGACAAATTGTCTCCAAGCTGGGAAAGAAATATAGGTCTTGGAAATGATATTTAGATGATGGGATATACCTATGTCTACAAAGATCAGAACTATGCAGGAAATGGTTTTGAATGTGACAATCTATGAAAATGAAAGCTGAAGTTAGAAAAAGCAGGATAGAAGGAATATTAATATTTTTGAATGTTGGTGTTGGAGAATATTGTGGATAGCCAAGTTAATAGACAAATAGATCATTGGACAAATTAACCCAAATTCTATTTGAGATACAAATGACCAGGGTCAATTACCAGAACATCCTCATCCAAGTCATCGATTAAAAATATTGAATGGCACAGAGTTCAGGATATGCCATTTAATACTTTCCTCGTAACTACAGCAGAACTATGAATATCTATTCTTGATTCAGCCAATTTTAAGTACATTTAACTTGTCTAATCCATATCTTACATTTCATGAAAAATAAGATTATGAAATATTTTGTCAAAGATCTGTCCCTGAAATATTTAGATTGGATATACATGGTGAAGGGTGATTCAAGATTCTTCTTCCCCACTACCCTTTCAAGCAGCCCGGCATCTCCCGGTTGCTGTATTTCATCCCAAAGTAATGGATCTCATGTTTACAGTTTAGCTGCAAGAAAGAAACAGTAATGACAACCCATATTTCAGAGGAAACAACACCTCATCCTGCAATAGAGATTAGTTTTTCAAAGATCATTTTTCTGTATCTGCCAGTGTATATAAAACTTATTCTTCTTTATTATTTCATGCTTTTTCTGATGCAGAGACATAAATCAGAATCAATTTAATAATTAAAAAAGAGTTATAAGATTGGGGGGAGGGTTGAAGTCATGCTGAGTGGATTTTATTCTCTTACATGATGTCTGAGAAGTAAAACAAACACATGAGTGGTTTTATATCTGTCTGTGCAAGACAGAAAAGAAATAAGCAATTAACACTGCAAGTAGCTTTAAAAGCTTCATTCCTCTCAAAGAAAAATTCAGTGGCTCAGTTTCTTATATATGGAATGCACTTTCATTTTAAACATTTGCTAATATATTTTTTCAATAGTTAAAAAAAATCTAGAGCAACCTCCATGACGGGCTTCCCAAACCCCTGTGATAGTGTGATGCAAAGGCTTTTCAACCTATTTCATGGCTTATTAGCACTTCTGCAGCCTCAGCCAGTGACTGGATGGATACAAGGAAGTAAATGTTTGAACCTATCACCATGTTCATGATGAGCATAACACTAGCTTGCTAGGATCCTAGTTGGACAAAGTCATCCACAGAGGGGCAGGGTTAGAGAGGCAAATGATCAAAGAAGAATGCTTTCATTATAAGCAGTGCAAAAGCACTTTTATCATTTTGAGGAAATGGATGCCTCTTTGTAAGAATGGAATATTTAACATGGGATGGCATCATGTAATTGTATATGCATCTCTGTTTCTGTGGATAGGTCTTTCCTGCAGATCTTTTACAAGCAGTAATTCAGCGTGTGAAGTCACCTGTGGCAGTTTTAGACAATCCTCATGATATGTATGAAAAGCTATCTAAGAGAGGGATAGATTTCCACCCAGATACATAGACAGACAGACATAGATGATAAGCAACTAAAACACATGCCTTTATTAGGCCTAGACCAGTTGGAATATGTTTCTAGCCTAGGTTCACCCCGTCCCAGTTCTTCAATATGGAGTTGCAGCTAGTTGTGTTGGAATTCTGGAAAAAAGAAGGAGATGTGAGGCAGAAAAGGGCAATAAGGTTTCCAAAGGCTTTGGGGGAGCCAAAGGCATTCTAGATCCAAATCTAAAACATTTGTAGGGGAAACCAAGTCCCTTGGTAGGAGTCAATGAGTCCAGGTAAAATTAATGTACTCGGTGGCCCCAGAAAAATGCTAGATTGCTGGAAGAGGTACTGTAAGAATAGATTTGGGAAACTACAGGAAAAGAGAATGGAGTCACAGGCCAGAGAGGATAAGAAAGAAGTACACCACACTGCTGCATTGTATAGCAAAGACCTTGCATAAACTCTTGAATCCCTGCTGGCGCAACCTGAACTGAGGCAGATATGTCTTGTGTAGTGGATGCATAGATAGATTCTAAAGAGCTTTTTGGTCCTATCACTTACCTTTGTCCAGATAATGTTTCTCAAACAACTAAGATGTGTGGAGGGACTTCAACGCCCTAAATTCCCCTGAAGTCCACATTAATTTAATTTATTTAATTTGTGGTCACAGACCAAAACACAACAAAAGAAAAACATGGGAAAAATAAGATCATGGACAATTGGTCACCAGAAACTTTGACTGAGGGGAATTACAGCGTTCTCCTCTGATGGTTACAGCTCTTAAAAAAAATTTGGAAAGCTGAGAAGTGATGTATAAGGAGCCGTCCCCTAGACAACATAAGAACAAATTACTAGCATTGGGTCTGGAGGCGTCTATTTCAAGGAGAGACAGTAACTTAGTTCTGCCTGCGTTATACATAGGGCAGTATAAAAAGACATGCTCCACAGTTTCAACCTCAGCTGTATCACAGGGGCATAGCCGCTCGCTAATCGGGAGCCTCTTGAATCACCGTCCAGTAGTGCTGATGGCAAGACTTTGAAACGAGCTAGGGAGAAAGCTCTTCTATACTTGGCGATGGTTAGAGTGTAAAAATAAGAAGCCATCCTCAGTCCATACTTATTAAATTGGCTGAAGATCAGAGGGGAGCAGGTTTTGTTGGCTCTGGCTCTTAGACCCTGAAGTCCACATATTTTAGAATTGCCAAAGCTGAGAAACACGGCTACAAACAAACAAGACCACCATATAAGAATACTCCATTATGACATAGCTGCAAAATTATTGTAAGCTTTTGTTTAGGTTTTGTATTATCGCTTACATATGGAGTGCATGCTTTTGTTTTCATTTTGGTGAGAAAAGATGTCTAAGCATTGTTAGTAAAGCATCCTCAGCAGAAAACAGTTTAGTATAAAATAATAGCTGCTTCTAGTGAAAACAATTGCTTTATTCTTTTTTGAAAAATATAAAACTGGGCATCTACTTTTGGTTTGGTTCAGCTCAATTGTGAAGAACAGCAAAGCACATTAATAAGGTAAGCTCTGTTGACACTTTCTTCTGGCTTTCAAAAATGAGATAGTACGGGTAGGCCTTGAGTTACAACAGTTTGCTTAGTGACAGTTCAAAGTTACAATGGCACTGAAACCTTATATCTTATAACCATTTTTCACAGTTACGACCTTTCCAGCATCCATGTTTGCTTCTTTCATTTTATATATTTTGTGTTTTTATTTGCTTTATGGTAAGCCACCTAGAATAAATTAAAAGTGATATGGGTGGCTATATAAATCAAATAAATCAATACATACATACATACATACATAAGACAATGTGCTTTCCTTTAATTGTGGATTTGCTAATATATTACAAAAATAGATAAATATTATTGCTAATTTGATGTTGTAGATCAGGTGTCCCCAATCACTGGGCCACAGTCTGGTACAGGTCTGTGGCCTGTTAGGAGGTGAACGGTGGGCAAGCAAAACTGTGCCTGCACAGAATCTACATTGCATGTTCCACTTCTCCATGGTCTGTGGAAAACTTGTCTTCCACAAAACTGGTCTGTGGTGTTAAAAGATTGAAGATTGCTGTGGTAGATAATTTGATACCCCCCTCCCCCCCACACTCACTAAATGAATGATTATATGGGTAGCAAATGTTAATTTTGACTTGTTTTATGTGTTCTTTTCTTTGGTTTGGCAATAGAATTTAGCAATCAAGTTAGATTATTTGTCAGATGGTGCTGTCAGGGCTCCAACAAATCCACCCCCATTCAAATCAAAAGTTTCTAGCCGCATCTCAGAAAAAAAGAAAATTGATTTATTAGGAGTGGCCATGTTGGTGTTTAGCTGGGTGCAGCCAATACTAAATTACATCATACATTTCCCCTTTGACCCTGGTCTTCCCCCCACCCTCTGGATGTGACTTCTCCAATGGGACATATCCATCTCCAAGAGTCATCCATCATGCTCTCCAATAAACTTCTTACGCTCTGACAACTTTGGGCTGCCAGGGTGATTATCTAGGCATTTAAGGAATGCCTTGTTTTCTCCCACTTCCTTTTTCTGGCAGCTAAAAAGACCAAAGGAATATCTTTTTAGTTGACAGGGTGTATATTACCCGTTAAAAATGTTAATCTTTTAATTTTAGCTAATTTCTCTGTAGTTTCTTTAAACTTATGTTTAATTGAAACAGATTAAATGTGAAATATTGATTCTGAGAAGATGCTATAACATAATTGTGTATTAGTGATGGAAAAAAATGAAATATAAAAGGCTTACTGTGTCCTAAAGAACTAATTTAGTCTGGTGTGAGTTTTTACTCAAAAGGTCTTGCTTCACAGTGTGCTTCAGGATGATTCAGAGTTAATGAAAAGTTGAGGAATTTTTAAATGGCATGACTTTCCTAGGATTGTTGAAACAGCTATCTCACCCCTACAGCTTGTCATGAATTCAGCAATGTGCATAATAGGCATTATTTTTTAAAGCAATTATTATAATGTCTTAAACTGATATATTTTGCTGAATCAAAAGCTACAGGACTAGGCATTCTGGATGAGCAGACAGGTGTTCTTCCTTTCTCTTGTATTCACAGGAATACAGTGTCATCATATTATGTTCTCATGCTGATAATTAATAGCCTGGCTGGGTCACTAAACCAATCCACTGAGCTGACTCTTATCTTCACACAGATCACTGTGGAAGTGAAGCAGGGCTTTAGCTAGTGATTCACTTGATTTCTTTTGGTAGCTGGAACTAAAATGATAGGTTTTCCTTGCTCTTAAGAAGGAGACCTGCTACCCCATAAAGCAGACCTTCTAAAGAACAATTCAATTGCCACACAGCTGAACAGACAATATAATATATCAAAATGCTATTGGATCTCCTCTGTGCCAAATGAAGGGCTATAAAATTCATCTGTGCCACTTGCTCAGTAAATGCTGCTGATTTTTAATCTATAGTCCTTGCTATCTTTTATAAGGGAGCTGGATAAAGAAAATGATACTGATATTTTGTACTGTGCAAAGAAGGTAATAGTTCTGAGAAAGCTTCAGCTCTAAGTGAAACTGGCTGCCATTTGCAACACAGGTGATGGAATTTTCAGTAGATAATTTTACAACCTTTTCTTTTTCTCTCTCTTAAACTGGAGAAGTGAGAATTTTCAATGTGAAATCAAAACAGCAGGAGTCTTTTGGTGTCAAATGGGCTTTTATGAATAAAGGAAAAGAGTACTTCACAATCACAGGTTTTCTTTCTTTTTTCTTTTTTTCTTTAATTCTACAGTGACAGATATTCCAGCCTGCTTTATTATTGATTGCTTTGTCCTTCTTCTGAATTCCTATTTTCTTATCACAGATTGCTTACACTCTGAACAGAGCAGATCTTGAACATCAGCCTGAGTCAAACATACAAGACATCTTAAAGGCAGGATAATGGGAAATATGAGCTGCTCAAAAGAAAAACCAAAAAGCCCTGTAAACAGCATTCAATTCTCAGTGAGCATGTCTGCGCCTTACAACGTAAGCCTGCAACAAAATGCTGTAGTGTGGAGTCCACTCACACCGCAGCATTCTTTCCAGACTACAGCTAGTCCTTGACTTACGACCACAATTGAACCCAAAATGTATGTTGCTGAGATTTTAAGTGAGTTTGCCCCATTTTATGACTTTTCTTCCCACAGTTGTTAAGTGAATCACTGCAGTTGTTAAGTTAGTAACCCGATTGTTAAGTGAACCTGGCTTCCGCACTGACTTTGCTTGTTAGAAGGTCGCAAACGTTGATCATAGGATCCCGTCATAAATATGAGCCTGTTGATCACCTGACCATGGGGTTGTTGTAAGGGTCATACATGTGGAAAAAGGTCACAAGTTACTTTTATCAGCACCTTTGTAACTTTGAATGGTCACTAAATGAACTGTCGTATGTTGAGGATGACCTGTACTAATTTTTCATTTTCTTTTTCTTTCAAAAATAATTTAGTATTTTGTGTCTTCTGAGCATGGTCAGTACTCATTCATCTGGTTTTCTTGCCCCATCTGCATATATACAGTATAGAATAGAATTCTTTTATTGGCCAAGTGTGATTGGACACACAAGGAATTTGTCTTGGTTCATGTGTCATTGAAATCTTATGGAAATGAAATCCTATGCAATGTCACAAGCTCATTAACTGACACATCAGATATGGTCTTCTGTATCATTCTCAGACACTAGAGAATGTACATTGGGCTGGCACTGTATGGTTATAAAATCTGCAAAGATGATTTGTTTTCAAACTTTTAATACTGATAAATAATAAAATATTAATACACAAAGTTATTTTTTAAACGTTTATATTTTAATCTTAGCTGTTTCAAATGCTTCAGAAACACTGAATATGTTTTTAGAATTATACAATGTTTCTTTTAAGATGGGTTTGTGGGCCTGTATGCCCTGAGCCACCACCAGATAAGCATGCAACCTTTATGATTATTTGCTTATTCTTTCTTTAAAATGGATCATGTGCCAAAATCTGACGTTTTTCAGAAGAAGGCTATAATATTTTCTTAACTTTTGAATTGAGTATGGCCTTCCTGATTCTTAATCACTGCTGTTCAGTGGTGGTATGCTACCGGTTCGGCCCAGTTCTGCTGAGCCAGTAGCGGCGATGAGCAGTGGAGACCGAACTGGTTCTCTCTGCCACTCCACTGTTGGGCCCATCCTCCTGCCTGGGCTCCATACTCACCTTGATCTTCTGCTTTTGAAGCGCAGCTGCTTTGCGCGGCATAGAAAAGTGCTGCGCGGCAGCTGCTGAAGTGACTGGGTGAGTGCAGGCTTGCAGGAGGTGAATTGGAACACCACGCAAAATGTGTGCACACCCACAAAGTGCGCCCACCAAACCACGCCACTGAACTGGTGGTAAAAGTTTTTGAATCCCACTACTGCTGCTGTTGCTATTTTATCCAGATATTTAAATAAATGCATAAGCAAAATTGGGAATAAAGAAATGAAAGCCAGAGTAGGGTTCCCCCCACTAAATAAATAGTGTTGTTTATTAGTTTCTACAGGAATGTCATGTGCATGTTTATATTCCTGTTCTGCAAGTGTATGCCAAAAATATCAAGCTGTCAGGCTCTACAAATAAGATGGTATTATCTTATTCACACACAAGAATATAAAAATGGTTGGGTTTTGCAGTGAATTTCACACTCCATATGGTTTATATGTAACCCTGACACCAAAATTGCACCATGTTCATCTGGACTATGTGTTATATTTTCAGCAGAAGGCAAAACTTTCAAATTCAGCCATTTGTTCAGAAATAGGGAATAAGGGAAATGTGCAAGATGCAATGTACACACAAGTGTATATAATTATATAGGATAACTAACTTTATTTCCATGCACTACTATTTTCAGCTATATTTCCATATTTTTTAGTTTTTGCTTTATTTATTTATTTATTTATTTATTTATTTATTTATTTATTTATTTATTTATTTATTCGACTTGTATGCCGGCCCCTCTCCAAAAGGACTTGGGGCGGCTCACAGATAAAAACAACACAATAAATTAAATTAGCTAAAATGGAATTAAATTGCAACAAGCCAAATTAAACTAAAAAACCCATAATAAATAAAACACCCATTCCCCAAGGAGTCATCACAGCCCAGCCTGTTCAAACAACCAGGTTTTTAGGTCGCGACAGAAGGTGCGGAGGTCAGGGCCCAGGCGGAGCCCCAGAGGTAGTTGGTTCCAGAGAGGGGGAGCTGCTACAGTGTAGGCCCTTCCCCGGGATACCGCCAACCGACACTGAGTCGCAGACGGCACCCCGAGAAGTCCCTGCCTGTGCATTCGTGCAGGGCGGTTGGTATTCGATGCCGGCAGTAGACGCTCCTGTAAATAACCCAGACCCATGTCTCGTAGGACTTTGAATGTTAATACTAGGACCTTGAATCTCATCCAGAGGGCAACTGGTAGCCAATGCAGCTCACACAGGAGGGTGTAACATGAGAGTACCAGGAAGCTCCCATCACAACCCGCGCAGCCGCATTCTGCACCAGCTGAAGCCTCCGGATGGTATGCAAGGGCAGTCCTAAATAGAGAGCATTGCAGTAGTCGAGCCGGGAGGTAACAAGTGCCTGAGTTAGTATCTCCTTATTGCATCCTTGCCAGCTTTCATGTATTCCAAACAATGACTTCCTGAATTTCCAGCCTGCAAGTGTTACACTTGCAAAACATATGTATAGGAAGAGAGTTAACTGAGAAATGAACAGTAATAATATTATATATTAGTAACAGGCAAAAAATACAGCATAAAAGTCCTCGCTATTTTAAAAATTATGTTTATGTTGATAAAAACATAGATTTATGACAGATTTAAATCTGACATTACTGGCACTTTGTTAAAATATTTTATTTGTAAACTTCAGCAATCTGATTAACTTAAAGAAAATCAACATATAGAAACAACAATACAACAATATTAAAAGAAGTCTTCTCATGTTTATTCTAAAAATCTTCGTGCAATTGGTGTATTAAGATCCCCTGTGCAAAAAGAAGAAAGGACCAGTTTTCTAGACTGCACCAATTCAAGATCTGCATATTAAGTCTGTTTTCAAATGAAAAAAAATTCCTACAAAGGTAGATTGAATTACCACCTAAGAAATATAAATGAATCACTTCTTTTTGTTTAACTGATTTTTAAGAATTTTATTTTGCCATAAATAGGAATATTCATTTTTTCCAAGATTCTTCTTGCTATCCCAATAAGTGCTAGTCTTGCATATTTGCATATTTCTTGACATATTTCAGTTTTACTGTTGATAAGTGATCCTAAAAGATGGACATTATTCACTATTTCATTGTCAATTCTAAGGCTGGTTGTTATACTTGTTGCCATTAATTCATTTAGAATAAGAGGGGAATATATAACCTTGTCACACACCTTTGCCAATCTAGAACCAATCTGGTTTCTTGAACAGTGTATCATTTTGCATTAAGACAATGTGATCTCTTGGGATTCCATTTTCCTAACCACATTTTGCATCTGGACACAACTAACACAATCAAAGACCTTTCTGTAATCAATACTGTGTGTACTGATTTCAATAGCACATTAAATTACCATTAGAAGCATTCATCTTTTAATTTATTTATTTATATTTGAACTTGTATGCCGCCCCATCTCCGAGACTTCACAGCTAAGAACACAGACAATAAATATTTAAAAAATCATTAAACCAAGAACAAGCCCAAATATAAGACATAAAAACAGTGAACATTAAAACCCTCCCTCCCCCAGGGAGGGGTCACAGCAGGTTGGTCGAATAACCAGGTCTTTAATTCACGGAAGGTGCAGAGATCAGGGACCATTATCTTCCTGACAGTTCAAATGGTTTCTCTGTTACTTATTCATATAACAATGTATACATATTCCTTTAAAAAATCTTCTACAATATTAAGTGGGATGATTTTACCAGAATTCTTTATGTGTTTTAGAATTTCAGAACATGGATAATATAGGACTTGGTCTAGAATACAACATGGATAGAGAAGTCTGTGCTCTCACATTTCTTAATATGTCAGATTATATCAACGATCTTAAGCTATTGTTACTTGCTTTAAAGTGCAACATTCTTCCTAAAAATGCCATATTTTTTTCCTTCTATCCTTCAACTTGATATCAATTTGTTTTTCTGTAAGGCTTTGCTCCTCGCCTGTTTTTGTTTTCAGAATAGCCTCCAAAACAGAAGTGAGAATACATCAACACACTTCCGTGTTGCAACTTATCATTTCTCTTGATTCCCTTTGGTCATCCCCTTGTCATGGAACCTTCTCTCATTTCTGCTTTGTAAGGTATTTGGGCATGGATAGTATGATCAAAATGATAAATAAACCCAGCAGCTAGTTCCAGCATGCAGCATAGAAGTCACAAAGAATTATCATCTTAACCTTATTGTTTCACGTGAGTTCCTGATATCAGTTGCTCTTCAGCGACTGATTGTGTGGTTACTAGGAGCTCCAGGCATTCTACCAGAAGACAAAAATGAGATGAGTTCAGGATCAAGTAACTGATCCAGCTGAGAATAAGATGAATGTATTATTTGACAAGGATATGTACTCAAACAGTATAATGAGGCAGACTGTAGGACTGTTTCAGGATGAATTTCCTGTTCTCTGTAAGACCATAATTGTTATGTATGCAGGTTTGAATGTCATTGGTTAAGTTTGAACTGTTCTTGTAAAATGTCAGAAATGATTGGTTTAAAAAGTGCGGGAAAATCCTGCACTCTGATTGGCTGGCAACTGTGGCTGCTGGCTATAAGTAGCAGCCGCAGCCCAGCAAAATCGGGTCTGTTATGAGCTGTAGTCACTAATAAACTCTTCACTGAAGCACTCTGTGTCTGACTCTTCATGCAAATCTAACAATAATGACCACCGGTAATGTTCTGCCACTTTGATCTCTGAATCAAATGAATATTTTTTTACTCTTTGGTGTCTCTTGGTTTGGTTATTTGCTTATGGATGATTCATTACCCAACTAGGTAACATCATCATTGCATCATCAGTAATACTTAGTAAAAGCCATTAAATAGGCCTAATATAAGACAAACCAACACCAGAGAGGCCAGGACCTAACAAATGAGAGGCCAGGAAAAGAAGCCAAACATCTTGAACTAACCCACCTACATAACATAGTCCCATGTATTTTCTATTACTGTGTCACCAATCACAACCCCATACCCATTCCTCAAATATTTACTCAACCTCTGAAGCAATTGAAAACTGCTCACTCCTGATGCAAGGAAAAATATTGATGATAATGTTAGTATTTTGAAAAAGTTGTGGATTTCTGGTAAGTATATGCAGCAAAATAGGTAAGAGAATATAAGGAACAGTATTAGAAGAATATGTGCACTATAATAGAATAACTAAATCTTGTAGTCTCCTTAAACCTAACAAATATATTATGGCACAAACTTTTATTGACTCTATGTTACATTACTTACACAATGGTTGCATGCATGTGTATACACATAGATATGCGTGCACTATAATTGTTGAGAAGGAAAAGTAGTGTACTAATAACAAAATGACAAAATTCATAAAACAATTATTGGGCAGTAATGCATTGTGACATTTGTAAATTGATTCTTCATGATTAAAAAAGACCTTATTCAAAGCAATAGGAATTAGTTTGATTCACTGGATGAATTATCTTTTTAAGAAACTTTGAAGTCTGGAATTATGAAAAGTTACCTGTTGAAGTTTGCTATTTCAGGTACAGATTCATGTCTTATTTCTGCATCTAGCCAACCAAATCTGACATTAAATCCTAAATAGATTTAAAGATTACCAGGGCTGGAAGCTAGAAAGGAGAGATGAAAAATATCTGGGGTTATGCCTACACTATATATCTCCATTGGAGGTCAAACTGTGGTTTGATTTTGCTTTCAGTAAAATTTATGGAGTTTCTTCAGTGTTATGATATGGTATATATTTGCAGACCAGTCCTGGTAAACTCAGGTTTAGTGCTCAAATTCACTGAATTTTCTGGTTCAGATTAATGTCAGGATCATAATCTTGATGCATTTTTATGGCAAATAATAGATCCTGCAGATATATTATAAAAAGAATATATATTTGGATGTAGTGTCTATTACTTTCATAGGTATTTTGGTAACTTAATGTTAGAATTTAGGTTCTCTAAATTGCTGGATCAAATTAATGTTTGAATAAGAATTTGGGTGTATTTTTATTGTTTGTGATAGATAAATCACGTTCTTAGATTTATGTCTGTGTTGAGATGGGATGGAGATTACACAATGCTTTTACCTAATGTTAAGGTTGGTGCTTTGGGTTATTGAGATGTTTGATTTTCAATTGTTGTCCAAATTGGCATTAGGTTGTAATTCTGTGATTAGCAGTAGTTTTCAATTTATGTTATAGCAGTTATTTTATTCTTGGGTTTAGGTTTCCATTGCGAGTTGGGATTAGGTTTAGGTTTGGGCTTTGGTTCTCTGAAACTTCTGTCCCAGCTAAAATTGTAATAAGAATTTAGTGTACTTTGATAGTCAATGGAAATATATCTTATAATAGTTGATACTGAAAAGGCAAAGACTACTGCTATCTGGAACTCATTAATTCTGATTCAGGTTATTTTCTCTTGTAATGGTATCAATTCACTGCAAAAAGTTTTTCAAAGACTTAAAAATGCTGGCCTAGAATGATGCTTCTAGAAGCATAGAAAGAGGTAACAGCCCTTCCTCATTATTGCTGTTCATAAATAATAATTTAGTTATTCCGTGCCACCAAATATGGAGCTTCCATTAAGAGCATCATCCCATATATAGTTCTCTAAATGACTGTCAAAGCTGTCAATGTTTGAGGCTGTCACCCTCATCTTGTAGCAGCAACTTCTGCATATTTAATGATGTGCTCTATGAAGTAGTTCATAAATAAAGAGAATGATATATTGTATGAAGATACAATGACATACTAATCAGATTCAGCCCAGGAAATAACAACATTCATTGTAGCACAGCATTTTGTGCCAGTTCTGTAGATAGTACACTTTTTCTATCTAAAGAACTCACTGTCACCCTCATGCTGTGACAAGGTATGAAGAAACCTGGCCCATAGAATCACCAAGAGTCAAACATGACTGAATAGATAACATCATCATCACATTTTCTTCTCAGCTTTATCATCTGATTCACTTACAGGCTGATTTGTTGTCCAGATCAGACAGATCAAATTCAAGGCCCACGGGCCAGATCCAGCCTGCAATGTGGTTGGATCTGGCCTGTGGGGCCACCCTGGAAAGGGCAAGGGGATGCTGCCTTGGCCCTGGCCCACCCCAGCCCAGCCAGGTGTATGCACAGAAGGCTGCGAGCATGCGGAGTATGGCATGCGACTGACATGTAATGAGCACCATCGCCATGAAGTTGTAATGAATCAGCACATAAAGCAGCAGCATTGTGCCTCTCACTGGTGTCTCCACCACTTCACTGGCCCACTTGCTGGCCCACAGCCCACAAGTGTTTTCCTTTCAACAGGATGGCCCATGCCCCACCCTGCCTCTGACTCCACTCCCATTTGGGAAAGATATGGCCCCGGCAGTGCTGCCACCTTCTCCCTTCCCTCGTCCCTTCTTGGGTATGGAGAGAGGAGGGAAGGAAAGGGAAGGAAAAGGAAGGAAGGAAGGAAGGAAGGAAGGAAGGAAGGAAGGAAGGAAGGAAGAAGATGGGGTTGAGAAGGAGGGAGGCAGGGAAAGAAAGAGGAGAGAAGAAGGAAAGAAGGAGAGAGGGAGGGACGCAGGAAGAATGTAATGAGAAGAAGGGAAGGTCTGAGGGAAGTCTTGCCTTAGCATTTGGCCACCACCAGCCCTGTCACCATCCCCTTGCCCCTTCCTCTTGGCCTCTACTGGTAGTCTCCCATCCTATCACTGAAGATGCTTTGCTTACAAAGCGCATGGAGATGGAGTGGGCCTCCCTCTGACACTTTGCTTTCTGCTGCTGCATGTCCTTTGGCTCTGCACCCTGCTCCTAAGGCCAGGGATGGACAAGAGGCCAGCATTGGGTCAGGACTGGTGTGGAAACCTCCAGGCAGCCAGGATGAGCAACCTGGCCAAGGAGAGCAAGCACAGCAACAGCAGCCTTGAGGAGGAGGTAAGCACAGCTGGACATCCCCTCGGGGGAAGCTGGGCTGGGCTGGGCTAAAGGGTACTGGTTCCCCAGGAGCTCAAGAGCCATGCTGGGCACTGCTGTCTGGGGGCCCTTTGCATGGCCTGAGAGGGATAGCGAGGCTCTTCTGTTGGATGAGTCTTTGGTGATTGCCCCGATCTCACCTTCCTCCACTGGAGACCTCTAGATTGCCCATCCCAGCCTTGCCTGTCTCCCCCACAGGAGGTGGAGGATGACGTTGCCGCATGTGGAATGCAGAGGAGAAAGTTTGCAGGAAGCAGTTTCCTCCGAGTCCAACTTCTGCCTTGACAGATCTCTGGAAAGGAGGATGGGGTGGCAGGAGAACTTCATGAGGGAAGGCTGCCCCAACAAGCCAGCATCCTTACCACGATTAGAAATGGGCCAGCCTCCCTCCTGCAGGACCAGGGAGCACTGATCTCCTGCCTCCTCCTCTGGCTCTCCAGAGATCTGTCAAGGCAGAAGTTGGACTCAGAGGAAACTGCTTCCTGCAAGCTTTCTCCTCTGTGCTTCCACATGTAGCCCTATTGGCCTCTGCCTCCTACTTTGCTCCTTTGGCATGCTGTGCACACACACACACACACACAGACACACACACAGTATTTCAAGCTTGGAGGCTTTTATCCACATCTGAGCTTACAAACTGCCAATTATGCTTTGGCCTGGGGAGAAGGCCTTCTCCTTCCTCTATGGATAAAAGTCCCCAAACTTGGAATGCGGTGTGTGTGTGTGTGTGCATGTGCTTGACTGCCAGCAAGCACATTTGGGGAGAAAGTGCCTCCACGTTGAGTTTGTTCCATCCCAAGTCATCCATGCCCACTGAGCAGTGTCAAGCTGGCCACACTCATCCAGCCATGCCTACCCAGCCATGCCCACCTAGTCACAGTGACCTGGCTGTGACCACCCAGCCATGGCTACCCAGCCACACCACCTGGCTATTGTCAGTCATCATAGTTTTGATGACTGGCCCTTTGAGGGCATTCATAATGCTGATGTGGCCCTCAATGAAATTGAGTTTGAAATCCCTTGTCTAGATACAGGGATCATTACAATAATGGTAACTACTGAGTAAAAGGATTTATAACATAAATAGTTCCATTGGAACTAAGTATGATATAGTAACAATGGTGGGATGCCACTGGTGTAACATCCAGTTCACTAATGGTGCACTTTTGTATAGTAATCCTATGTCCTCCTGTTTAGTAATCAAGTTATATTAGAATTGTATTTTTTGTACTCAAACTTATCATATATCTATTTTCTAATCTCTGGTTATTTATTTATTTTAATTACATTTATATGCCGCCCTTCTCCGAAGACTCAGGGTGGCTTACAATTTTTGAGATACAGCCCAATGCGCTCAGCAATAGCCTTCCTTCCATTGTATATGCCTGCTTATTCCTAAGCGGCATTTTTACAAAGTCAGCTTATTGCCCCCAACAATCTTGGGTCCTCAGTTTACCTACCCCGAGAGGATGGAAGGCTGAGTCAACCTTGAGCCTGGTGGGATTCGAGCCTGCACTAATTGCAGGCAGCTGGAGCTAAGTGCTAGGCGTTTAACAGCCTGCACCACCAAGGCTCTTTTTATAAACACTTCAGCTACTTCTTGCAATTTATTTCCATTATTTACAGGTTATTTGAATGTCTCTGGTATAGGACAAACACCCCAAACTTTTGTCGTCTGAAACAAAAAGAGAAAAGAAAAGGAATGAAAAAAGCACATATCTGTTCTGCTAAGGGAGAATGATGAAATTTCCCCAGGGATGAAGACAATAGTATTGCAGTGCATACTATGAATGTCAAACAAGAAGAAGCATCTTACATTCAGAATAATTTCTTACAAATACTGTTCCAGAATCAAAGTCACATCTAAAGAATTAGCATACACTTTGTCAGCTACTAAAAATGGGAAAAATAGCATTCTAGAGAACTTTATCTGCTTAAATCCATTATTAGACTCTAATGTTCACTAACTGTAATAAAGGAAGTATAAATATAACCTAGCTGAAACACAGGTTCCTAGACAACTGTTTGAAAAAACAGTGTATTTTCGATATGTGAATTGTACAGAATTGATTGGCACAAAGTGCTGAAGGATATACTGTTTTTATGTAATATAAGCATCAAAGTGCTGGAGTTGGCTTAACAAACAAGGAGCTGAAACAAATAACTATGTAGATAGTGCTGTGTAGAATAAAAGTTGTTTAACGTGCACAGAAGATGAGTCTTGTGATAACTTTAAGATGAATATATTTGGGTAGACAAAAGCTTTCATGAATCTAAAACCATTTCACCTCATGTTAATCTGTGAACTCTTTTTTTTTTAAATTCACATTTATATGCCTCCCTTTTCTGGAGACTCAGGGCGGCTTACAATCTTTGGAGCACAACCCAATGCGCTCAGCAATAGCCTTCCTTCCATTGTATATGCCTGCTTATTACTAAGCGGCATTTTTACAAAGTCAGCTTATTGCCCCCAACAATCTTGGGTCCTCAGTTTACCTACCCCGAGAGGATGGAAGGCTGAGTCAACCTTGAGCCTGGTGGGATTCGAGCCTGCAGTAATTGCAGGCAGCTGGAGCTAAGTGCTAGGTGTTTAACAGCCTGTACCACCAAGGCTCTTTTACTTGCGTCACCTTTGCTCACAATGATGCCCTTCAGATATATTTAAATCTCATGATCCCCTAACTTCAACCATTCAGGATGGAATTTAAGGAAATTGAGGTCTAATATCTTAGGAGAATATGAAGCTGTGGAAAGTTGCCTTAATAAATATGTAGTCATTGGTCATTTCCCCACTAGTAACAATATTATCTAGAGAAGGAAGAGAAAAATTATTAAGATCCTGACTAATGGGGAGTAACATAGTCAGACCAATGCTAATTATTTCAGGAAGCACAGGACCAGGAAACTGCTATTTATTTTCCATTTGGTCCAGTCCTGTTCTGGTAGCTCATGTTGGCTGTGCAAGGCCTCTTGAGACATTGGTAGTAACTGTTAAGTTTGCATGAAGAGACAGACACGGAGTGCTTCAAGCTCTTTTGTTTATTAGTGACTACAGCTCAGAACGGACCCAACTGGCTTTGCTGCGGCTGCTACTTATAGCCAGCAGCCACAGCTGACAGCCAATCGGAGTACGGGGTTTTCCCGCACTTTTTAAACTAATCATTTCTAACATTTTACAAGAACAATTCAAACTAAACCAATGATTTCAAACCTGCATACATAACAGTAACCTTAAGTGTGACAGACTCTTTGATGCAATCCTGGTTAGGCCAGATCATGGACTCAATGAAGTATAACACACCAAAGCTGAATCCAGACAAGACACGGGTTTGTGGATGTCTTAATTGGACCACAAATCTACATTTCCTTTAGTGTAATATAGTCTTTGATTTTGTGCTGTCCTTGAATGCTCAATTCAGTGTGGTGATAAGAAGCACTTTTTTTTTACAGCTGTGGAGATTTACAAACAGCTCCCTTCTTAGAAGGGTATTACGCTGAAGGAGATTTGGTAAGTACAATGTTAGACAATCTCAGTTTCTCAGCGGAAGCATGCAGCATCTGTTTTGGCAAAGCTGCAGGAGAGACTTTTTCTGCAACAAAAGTAATTATCTACTTCACTAGATTTTAGAAAACCCCAAGTTACTATTTCAAGCATAGCTTGATCTGTTTGATCTGATTCTTAGAAATATGAACAAACTGTTAGCTCAGGGGTGGGCAAACTTTTTGACTTGAGGGCCACAATGGGTTCTTAAACTGGACCGGAGGGCCAGAACAAAAGCATGGATGGAGTGTTTGTGTGAACTAATATAAATTCAAAGTTAGATTACTTCACGTAGCCTTCTGGGAGAGCAAGAGAACCCTCCGCTCTTTCGGCTCTGCGGGCCGGATAGAACAGCCGAATGGGCCGGATCCGGCCACCGGGCCGTAGTTTGCCCATGGCTGTGTTAGCTGGAGGTGACCAGCACTGCTTTTGATGCAGCTATGTCTGCACGTGCATTGCACTGTTAACAAATGATTTCACTTACTAACAGTATCCATCCATGGCATATAAAAGAATATTCTAATTTTTGAAAAATTCATACTTATATCCCGCCCTTCTCCAGAGACTCAGGGCAGCTTACAATGTTTGGGACACAACCCAATGCGCTCAGCAATAGCCTTCCTTCCATTGTATATGCCTGCTTATTACCAAGCGGCATTTTTACAAAGTCACCTTATTGCCCCCAACAATCTTGGGTCCTCACTTTATCTACCCCGAGAGGATGAAAGGCTGAGTCAACCTTGAGCCTGGTGGGATTCGAGCCTGCAGTAATTGCAGGCAGCTGGAGCTAAGTGCTAGGTGTTTAACAGCCTGTACCACCAAGGCTCTTTTACTTGCGTCACCTTTGCTCACAATGATGCCCTTCAGATATATTTAAATCTCATGATCCCCTAACTTCAACCATTCAGGATGGAATTTAAGGAAATTGAGGTCTAATATCTTAGGAGAATATGAAGCTGTGGAAAGTTGCCTTAATAAATATGTAGTCATTGGTCATTTCCCCACTAGTAACAATATTATCTAGAGAAGGAAGAGAAAAATTATTAAGATCCTGACTAATGGGGAGTAACATAGTCAGACCAATGCTAATTATTTCAGGAAGCACAGGACCAGGAAACTGCTATTTATTTTCCATTTGGTCCAGTCCTGTTCTGGTAGCTCATGTTGGCTGTGCAAGGCCTCTTGAGACATTGGTAGTAACTGTTAAGTTTGCATGAAGAGACAGACACGGAGTGCTTCAAGCTCTTTTGTTTATTAGTGACTACAGCTCAGAACGGACCCAACTGGCTTTGCTGCGGCTGCTACTTATAGCCAGCAGCCACAGCTGACAGCCAATCGGAGTGCGGGGTTTTCCCGCACTTTTTAAACTAATCATTTCTAACATTTTACAAGAACAATTCAAACTAAACCAATGATTTCAAACCTGCATACATAACAGTAACCTTAAGTGTGACAGACTCTTTGATGCAATCCTGGTTAGGCCAGATCATGGACTCAATGAAGTATAACACACCAAAGCTGAATCCAGACAAGACACGGGTTTGTGGATGTCTTAATTGGACCACAAATCTACATTTCCTTTAGTGTAATATAGTCTTTGATTTTGTGCTGTCCTTGAATGCTCAATTCAGTGTGGTGATAAGAAGCACTTTTTTTTTACAGCTGTGGAGATTTACAAACAGCTCCCTTCTTAGAAGGGTATTACGCTGAAGGAGATTTGGTAAGTACAATGTTAGACAATCTCAGTTTCTCAGCGGAAGCATGCAGCATCTGTTTTGGCAAAGCTGCAGGACAGACTTTTTCTGCAACAAAAGTAATTATCTACTTCACTAGATTTTAGAAAACCCCAAGTTACTATTTCAAGCATAGCTTGATCTGTTTGATCTGATTCTTAGAAATATGAACAAACTGTTAGCTCAGGGGTGGGCAAACTTTTTGACTTGAGGGCCACAATGGGTTCTTAAACTGGACCGGAGGGCCAGAACAAAAGCATGGATGGAGTGTTTGTGTGAACTAATATAAATTCAAAGTTAGATTACTTCACGTAGCCTTCTGGGAGAGCAAGAGAACCCTCCGCTCTTTCGGCTCTGCGGGCCGGATAGAACAGCCGAATGGGCCGGATCCGGCCACCGGGCCGTAGTTTGCCCATGGCTGTGTTAGCTGGAGGTGACCAGCACTGCTTTTGATGCAGCTATGTCTGCACGTGCATTGCACTGTTAACAAATGATTTCACTTACTAACAGTATCCATCCATGGCATATAAAAGAATATTCTAATTTTTGAAAAATTCATACTTATATCCCGCCCTTCTCCAGAGACTCAGGGCAGCTTACAATGTTTGGGACACAACCCAATGCGCTCAGCAATAGCCTTCCTTCCATTGTATATGCCTGCTTATTACCAAGCGGCATTTTTACAAAGTCACCTTATTGCCCCCAACAATCTTGGGTCCTCACTTTATCTACCCCGAGAGGATGAAAGGCTGAGTCAACCTTGAGCCTGGTGGGATTCGAGCCTGCAGTAATTGCAGGCAGCTGGAGCTAAGTGCTAGGTGTTTAACAGCCTGTACCACCAAGGCTCTTTTACTTGCGTCACCTTTGCTCACAATGATGCCCTTCAGATATATTTAAATCTCATGATCCCCTAACTTCAACCATTCAGGATGGAATTTAAGGAAATTGAGGTCTAATATCTTAGGAGAATATGAAGCTGTGGAAAGTTGCCTTAATAAATATGTAGTCATTGGTCATTTCCCCACTAGTAACAATATTATCTAGAGAAGGAAGAGAAAAATTATTAAGATCCTGACTAATGGGGAGTAACATAGTCAGACCAATGCTAATTATTTCAGGAAGCACAGGACCAGGAAACTGCTATTTATTTTCCATTTGGTCCAGTCCTGTTCTGGTAGCTCATGTTGGCTGTGCAAGGCCTCTTGAGACATTGGTAGTAACTGTTAAGTTTGCATGAAGAGACAGACACGGAGTGCTTCAAGCTCTTTTGTTTATTAGTGACTACAGCTCAGAACGGACCCAACTGGCTTTGCTGCGGCTGCTACTTATAGCCAGCAGCCACAGCTGACAGCCAATCGGAGTGCGGGGTTTTCCCGCACTTTTTAAACTAATCATTTCTAACATTTTACAAGAACAATTCAAACTAAACCAATGATTTCAAACCTGCATACATAACAGTAACCTTAAGTGTGACAGACTCTTTGATGCAATCCTGGTTAGGCCAGATCATGGACTCAATGAAGTATAACACACCAAAGCTGAATCCAGACAAGACACGGGTTTGTGGATGTCTTAATTGGACCACAAATCTACATTTCCTTTAGTGTAATATAGTCTTTGATTTTGTGCTGTCCTTGAATGCTCAAATCAGTGTGGTGATAAGAAGCACTTTTTTTTTACAGCTGTGGAGATTTACAAACAGCTCCCTTCTTAGAAGGGTATTACGCTGAAGGAGATTTGGTAAGTACAATGTTAGACAATCTCAGTTTCTCAGCGGAAGCATGCAGCATCTGTTTTGGCAAAGCTGCAGGACAGACTTTTTCTGCAACAAAAGTAATTATCTACTTCACTAGATTTTAGAAAACCCCAAGTTACTATTTCAAGCATAGCTTGATCTGTTTGATCTGATTCTTAGAAATATGAACAAACTGTTAGCTCAGGGGTGGGCAAACTTTTTGACTTGAGGGCCACAATGGGTTCTTAAACTGGACCGGAGGGCCAGAACAAAAGCATGGATGGAGTGTTTGTGTGAACTAATATAAATTCAAAGTTAGATTACTTCACGTAGCCTTCTGGGAGAGCAAGAGAACCCTCCGCTCTTTCGGCTCTGCGGGCCGGATAGAACAGCCGAATGGGCCGGATCCGGGCCACCGGGCCGTAGTTTGCCCATGGCTGTGTTAGCTGGAGGTGACCAGCACTGCTTTTGATGCAGCTATGTCTGCACGTGCATTGCACTGTTAACAAATGATTTCACTTACTAACAGTATCCATCCATGGCATATAAAAGAATATTCTAATTTTTTGAAAAATTCATACTTATATCCCGCCCTTCTCCAGAGACTCAGGGCAGCTTACAATGTTTGGGACACAACCCAATGCGCTCAGCAATAGCCTTCCTTCCATTGTATATGCCTGCTTATTACTAAGCGGCATTTTTACAAAGTCAGCTTATTGCCCCCAACAATCTTGGGTCCTCACTTTACCTACCCCGAGAGGATGAAAGGCTGAGTCAACCTTGAGCCTGGTGGGATTCGAGCCTGCAGTAATTGCAGGCAGCTGGAACTAAGTGCTAGGCATTTAATAGCCTGCACCACCAAGGCCTAATTTGATGCATAGCAGTGATAAAGCTAAACTTTAGAAGATAAACCATTGTTCAGAATTATGACAGAGCTTTACCTGAGATTTCAGAAAGCCAGTCAGAACAGTTAATTGTAGGATAAGCATATGGCTTTGCTTAGATAAAGAAGCTGTCTTATTCAGTGGTCTAATTCTTGGCCCCTTGTCCCAAGGCAAGTATTGTTTTGAGCCTGACTGTGTAGAATTGTTTGTAATGGAAATGTATTCTGACTCAAAAACATTGCTTTCAATTCTCTTTTCAGCTGACAATCACTGATGCCAACTGACAGCTCACTACTGGCATGCCATCAGATATATTCCCACTTTAAAAGCAATTTTGTCATATCAGTCTGTCTTTCTAAGAGGAAGACACAGGCATAAATGATTAGGTATCTCAGATGCTGTATGTCCATTACCTAAATATTTATGTATCTTAACCAAAAAATACATAAATAAGTACAAATGGGGGCAGAGACATTTTCCTGTTTAAAGCAAGTATGAGGAAATGGATTCCTTTTAGGAGTTGAAAGTGCAAGTTTTAAAAGGTAATATAACTATTATTTTATGAACCAAATCTGAATTTTTGTTTAGAAATAATCCTTGCTGTATCATTTCTAGGTATTATGTCCCTGACATAGATTTGCTCTAAAGATTCTTGTCTAACTTCTGCTACTATGATTTAAACTTAATAATCTCCTGCAGGTCATACCACACATCTATAAACCAAATGATGCAGAAATGTTTTCATGAGTATTTTAATATACTTTTATTGCAACCAAATTCTCTCGTGTTCCCCCAGATTCTCTTCATTCAATGATCTCCAAAATATATATCTCCAGTTGATTTTAAGTGTATGACTGCCCATTGTCCCTGGGATGGATAATTCTTTGAGAAACCATTGCATCCCACAAATCCATACCTACTTCTTGTCCCTTAAGGTTTTCTGGTGTCTTTTAGAAGAGTTATTGGTCTACAACTCTGAGAATTCTCAGTCCATTTTGATTACAAATGCATCCATAGGGAAAATATGCTGTTGGATTATCTCTACTTGCTTGAAAATATGCATAGATTTGATTCAAAGGAGGGATTCAAATCTTCATTTACATTCTCTCTTCACTGTGAGAAACTTTTTCTTGAAGTACTTTAAAGCGTCTACTTGGCAAAAGTATACTAGAAAACAATAATTCCTCTATTTCAAAATCAGCAGTGAAATTTTTGAGAAAGTAACTAGAATCTTTCCTTTCTGGAGAAAGCATAGATAGATTCAACCTGGCCCTGTAGAATCTTTTAAAAAGAACTTCTTAATCCAGCAAAAATCTTTTAAAAAGAACTTCTTAATCCAGCAAAAATGTGTTTAAACTAATTTTCTCCATCAGAAAGCTTTTAAATACATTTAACAGATCACATTATCCAAATAGGAATCAGCCTGTTGTTTTGATAACAGTCCATCTCTTGGCAGATACTTGCAGAAGTGTCCTTGACTCTCACGGTTGAAGATTGTAGCCTCTGCATTTCATCTCACCCTTCCCTCCCCCCAGGTCTTTGGCAAGTTGAAAAGAAATAATAGTCACAGGAAGCTTAAGCATCTTTCAATCTTGACATGATATTTTTCTTTTGAGATATGTTATTTGTACAAATTTTCATAATGTATCTTAAAAAAAACATTTTGCAGACTTTTAAAAAAGATTAGCACTATTTTATAGTGTTTTATAGAAGAGGATGACCACCAGCAGCAAGGTACATGGATTCAGTTGTAGTTCTTGCCCAGGGGTGGGATTCAAATTTCTTAACAACCGGTTCTGTGGGTGTGGCCTAATTTGTGGGTGTGGCTTGGTGGTCATGTGACTGGGGTAGGAGTGGCTGGCTGGCTGTGCATGGCTAGGTGGTCATGTGACTGGGGTGGGCATGACCAGGTGGCCATGTGACTGGCAAACCAAATGCAAGTGGTCCTTGCTTAATGGCCAGTTGCTTAGCAAGTGTTCTAATTTACTCCACAGAGCTACTTGGCCTGTTTTTGGTGTTTTGCAGACACACACACACACACACACACACACACACACATTCCCCCTTCTAATCCTGCTATTCTTTGATTCTGTAAGGATATCCTGCTGGACCAGGGGGTTGGACTAGATGACCTCCAAGATCCCTTGCAGGCCAGCCCTAGATTGCTGTGCTGCTTCAAAGCCTTCTGAAGCCAGAGTTTATGTCCTTCCTTCCTCTCTTTTTTTTCTCTCTCCTCCTCCTCCTTCCATCCATCTATCATTCTATATCTTTCTTTACTTTCTCCTTTCTTTCTTTCTTTCTTTCTTTCTTCTTTCTTTCTTTCTTTCTTTCTCTCTCTCTCTCTTTCTTTCTTTCTTTCTTCCTTTCCTTCTTTCTGCCCCTTCCATCCCCTTTTCTTTCCTTTCCTTCTCTCCCTTTTTTTCTTTCCTTTTCTTTTCTTTTCTTTCTTGTATCTTCTTCTTTCTCTCTTTCTTTCTCTCACCCCCCAAGCTAGGAAGCCCACCTGAAACACACACATACACACACACACAGGGTGGGATTCTCCCAGTTTGGCCCTGTTCTATTGTACTGTTCCTATCAGAGAATAAGCCTGCAGGCAGGGACTGTGCTTTTTAATCTTCTGCAGTGTCTTCAAAAAACATACATGCAATCAACAGAAACAAACAAGGCAGCTTAGAAACAAGAGGATACTCAGAGCAACCCCAGTTCTACAGTATCATAGCATAAGAACAGCCCAGAAGAAAGGCAATAGCAGGGAGGGAGGGAGGAGGGAGGAGGGAGGAAGGAAGGAAGGAAGGAAGGAAGGAAGGAAGGAAGGAAGGAAGGAAGAAACCACCTACTGAGGGCTGCAGAATCATGCAGCCTTTAACATTTCAGATTGGTGACCCTTCCTAGACCCAATTGGTGCTTCTTATTATATCTACAGTACATGAGTTTCAGTCCCAAAGATGCTCCTTCTCCCCAGGAGCCCAACCTTCAATTCTGGATGAATACTTCTGCACCCTTTCACTCTTTGTTCCTCAACATCCTTCTTACATTGGATCACAAGCTATTGAACCAGATCAGAACCAAGAGCAACAGTTATGTAGATGTAAAAGAGACTGGAGACTTTACAACCTTCAAACCCCAATCCAAGATCACAGGCAAAACAGGAGCCTCAAGCTCAATACTTTTAATCCCCTGACACTCACAGCCAGATATTTTTCTCTTCCTTGTGTCTCTGTATGTGGCATTGTTGCAGAGAACTTACACAAATAAAACAAACTTTACAAGAATAACATCTTTAGAAATGATCCTTTCTTCAAAAACCAGACATTCGGAACTGTGAGTGGAGAAACTTTATTATTTACTTAGACTCTATTTAACCTCAAGAATTCACCTGAAGGTAATAATCAGGCAACCCAAGACTGACAAATCAAAGTTAACAACTTCCATGAATGCACACAAAAGAAATGTAACACTCAAACATCCCACGCTCTTAACAAAAATGAATTTGTAGCACAGAAGGGAAAATTCCAAATTTACAGATATTGTAAGCAAAAGGTTCCTAATGCAACCAGGATCAGATGCTGACTTTCTATGTGACCCCATTATTTCTTCCATCTCTGAGGGCAGCCACCCAGGGGTGGGATTCTCTCTTTCCCTCTCTTTCTTTCTCTTTCTCTCTCTCTCTCCTCTGTCCCCCCCCCCTCACTCACTCACACACAAACACACATACACCTGGCCTGGGACGAACAGCTCCAGTCAGCAGCGGGTGGCGGGAAAAGGAAGAAAGGGGGGAGGGGTGGTGTGCAATGGGGCTTTGAGCACCCCCCACCTCAGCCGTTGCCGCTCCACTGGGAGATGCTTTCGGAGGGCTGAGGCAGGAGGTACACACGCTTAAAGTGGCAGGCAGGATTTGAAGCAGCATGCATGCTTTAAGCGTGATTACCCGCTGCCTCAGCCCTCCAAAAGCATCTCCCAGTGGAACAGAGATGGCTGCGGTGCAGGGTGCTCAAAGCCCTGTTGCAGTTGCACACCACCCCCTCCTCCCCCCTTTCTTCCTTTTCCCACCACCCACTGCTGACTGGAGCTCTCAGGATCACAGTTTGTCCCAGACCAGGTATGTGTGTGTTTGCGACGGCTGCGGCAGGGGGGTGCTCATGGCCCTGCTGCTTTAAAGCATGAGCACTCCCCACTCAGCCTTCCAAAAGCACCTCCATGGGTGGCAGAGGCAGCGGACCTGGCTGCCTCCCATTTTGCCCCCAGGAGAAGCAGGCAGAGGTGGCAGAGACACTGTTGTGATGCTGCTGCTTACAGGTGCAGCCAGATCCACCACCCAACCGGTCTGCCACATTGTAGGGAGAGCTGGGAGACTGCCACATGGTGGCTTAGCAAAACAGCTGAGCCTGGGGACGTTGGGGGGCAGCTAGGTAGGACCCAGCCAGTGGCACCAGTGGGATGGGGCCACACCAGTGGGGAAGCCAGCCAGCTGAGCCTGGGGATGTCGGAGGGCAGCTAGGTAGGCCCCACCCAGTGGTGCTGGCAGGATGGGGCCACGCCAGCAGGGGAGCCAGCCAGCTGAGCCTGGGGATGTTGGGAGGGCAGCTAGGTAGGCTGGGCGAGGCCAGGGGAGTCCCAGGGACAGTGGGGGAAGGGCTAGCACAACTCACAGGCTGACCTGTGAGTAAGCAGATCAGGAGAGGCTTGTGTCGGCTCTGGGCTGCTTCTCTCACCTGCTCTTGCTGGGAGAGCGGCACCTGACAGAGCAAAAACCTTGCAAGTCCCTCTCCCTTCAGAAACGGCTCCTGGGCAGCAGAGAGAAACAGGATTCAACCGATTCCTGAAGGGAGGGGGACTTGTAAGCTTTTTGCTCTGCCGCAGCGAAAGGCAGGCAACAATGGCTGGCCTGGCGGGCAAAAGCAGGCTGCAAGCATGTCGTGCATGCACATGATGTCGCACATGCGCAATAACGAAAACCAGTTCTGAGAGCAGAGGAGCAGGCGGAGAGGGGCGGGGCCAGCCAGGGGGTCATTTTACCGGTTCTCCGAACTAACAGGAACATTAACAACCAGTTCTATAGAACCGGTGAGAACTGGTAGAATCCCACTCCTGTTCTTGCCTTACAATTGCAATCAGGACAAGAATTTTCTATGTTAAGCAAGGCAGTTTTTAAGTGAGTCAGGCCCAATTTTATGACTTTCTCATCCTGGTTGTTAAGCAAATCACTGTAGTTGTTAAGTGATCCATGCAGCTGTTAAGCAAATACAATTCCCTCCTTGACTCTGTTTGTCGGAAGCTGACTGGGAAGGTTGCAAATTTTGATCAAATGACCTTGGAATGCTGCAATGATCATAAGTTCAAGACTGGACGTAAGTCACTTTTTTCAGTGTGGTTGTAACTTTGAATCATTCTAAACAAATGGTTGTAAGACCAGGTTAGGGACAGATCATTGTGGAGAAAATTGATGTAGTCACTAAAAGTAAAAAATGACTTGATAGCACATAATCAATGAATCAATTTTATATAGTGGAATTTGCATTTAAAAGCCTTGCAGCAGAAAAAATTCCCTGTTAAAGAATGAAAGATGGTTTACATACCCTACCCACATTTTTGAGAGATTTACATTAACTGCTATGACAATTAAGAAAAGATAGTTTCCACATATTATGATTTGCTGCAAACATACATTAAGCAGTTATTTAAAAAGACAGGATGGAACTTTTGCTATTCTGGAAGCAGTTCTATCTATCTGTACCAGTCACTATGCCTATAAAGACTGTAAAGTGTTTGGCAGAATAATAATTTTAATAAATATATTTGCTAAAAACATGTATTAACAACCAAACAATAAAATACCTATATATATGGTGATAAGATAAGAAATAAGGTAGCTGCAATGCCATCATTGTCTATAGTTTGGAATATGTGTGGATAATCTGATTTTATAGAAACCAGTGGCAGTGTGCTGAATTTTATCTAGGTAAATCTATGGTTGGCCTGTTTCTCTTCTGTTCTTGTTTATTGGTTGTTTTATTTTGCAGCATTGTTTTGTTTTAGCCTTCTTTTTTGTGAAATTTCCTGAATGTAGTGGAAATTATGTGAAAATTGTTGAGTAGTTTTGTGGCTGCCTATTTTTCAAAATTCTATCCATTCTTCCAATAAATGTTAGTTGAGTTCACCAACTCTTTTTGTAAGTAAATGAATGAGAGTTGATGAAAGGAAAACCATGTTTCTCCTCATATTATCTATAAAGGAGCTTAGAAGAATGGTTACTAGAGAAAATTGGTAAAGAAGGCAGGGTTGAATAATTTATCATTCAGCAACATTTCTCGTTCAGTTACTGCAGTAAGTTTCCAGTCAAGTTCTAAAGATGGTTAGGCTAGCTTAGAGAATGGGTTCACCTGGGATGCTCCTTTCTCCCTCACCTGTCAATCATCTGATCCCTGTTTTTAAATGATCAGGAGGTATATGCCACGGAGTAGCAATTTGAGGAGTCCCTCTTTAATGAAACATCTGATTAGATCCTCCATGTGTTTCTACCACACATTTGAACAGTGGTCGCCAACCAGTGGGCCGGGGACCACTGCGAGAAAATTTTGGTGGTTCGCAGAGAAATGTCATCCCTAAAGCACCCCCAAAGCAATTAATCCAGACTGCGTGGGAACACAAGGCTGCGCCACCCACATGGCCCGTGGGAACACAAGGCTTGCGTCACTTGCATTGTGAACAACACGAGGCAGTGAGGGGAGGGGGGAAAGGGTAGTGTCAGCCTTCCAGATTTCCTTCCTTTGCTTTGCATCTTTTGGCTGTCATGAGTAATGGGGGGGAGGAAGGGAGACATAGTTATGGGAAGCGAGCTGGAGGTTTTACAAAAAAGAACTGTATAAGTTGGGGGGGTTGCTTAAGTTGCTTGTTTCTTTCCTATGCTATGCACAAGCACTGCTCTTTATCAAAATATGTCAAGGTCAACGGACAGAGGCCTCATCACCACCTGGAGATGCCCACATGATGTTGCACACAACTTTTTATTGGAGGGGCAGATTGAACAATTGTGGGTGGGAACGTTGCCATCACTTTGTATATGTGATTTACACGCTCATTTCTCAGATTCAGAATTCCTTTGATGCTACCACTTGATTTCCAGTAAGAGATATCTTTTCTCTAATTAATGGAGTCTAAGCATTTCTTTCTTGGATTTTGAATAGCGCACCATCTGACAGGTAGAACTTGCCCCACCTGCCCCCGTGCCTCGCCTGGCCCCCAGGCTGCTTCTTTCCACTTCTTTCTTGTTTTGCTTTTGGCTGCATGCAAGGGAAGCAGCAAAAGTCTTTCTCTCCCTCAAACTCCACCAGAAATGAGTCTTTGGCACCCTGCAAGGTATCCTGCCTCAAGAAGCTGCGCTGGTGTGACAAGTCTCACAAAGACTCATTTCTAGCGGAATTTGGGGGAGAGAAAGAAATACTTCTGCTGCTTCTGCTGCTTTCCTTGCATGAAGCCAAAAGTCCCCCCCACCCCCGAGAATGGAGCTGGAGATGGTATCCTGCGATCCCAAATAAAGAATGATGGATCGGTAGGAAAATGGGGTGGGGAATTTTCCTGCAGACTTTTTTTTGGGATTTTCCCAGGGTCTCTGGTCCACGGGATTTAAAATTATGAGTTTGGTGGCCCTTGAGGTCCAAAAGTTGGCGACCCCTGCATTAGTTTAATCCTATTTAATTGTACCTATTTTCTGTATTCTTACTCATGTTTAACTTATACCTATTGTTTTGTAAGCGATTGACAAATAAAATAAATAAATAAATAAATTAGAAAACACAATAGGCTAATCCTGTTAGCTGGGACAGACAGAGACCTGAACTGCAGGAGGCATTAGTTCCTCTCTTGGCTGGAAATTGCAAAGTGAGCACAAGTGCTGAGGGATGACTGTGAAGCAAAACACGACGTGGCATCCTGATCTCTTTACTTCCCAGCAATTCTGCTTTGAGAAGGATTGTGCTTTGCCTGGACTCTCCTTGAAAGAAACAGACACCCTTTTGAAAATTTGCACTGCTTTGATGTATGTTCTTACTCTAGATTGTGATAAATAGTGATAACATGAAGCAACCTTTTAAGAAATTAAAATAGAGAAATATATTATTCAATAGGAAAATGTTTTGTAAAATGGAATATCTTTTAATTTCTCCTCCTGCTCCTCCTTTGCAATCTCCTTTGCATTGCTTTCCATTAACAGTTTTTCTAGGGAATGAAGGATGAGGAAGGCACAATTTCCCCATTATGTGGTTTCATCGACATCTAGTAAGCTACGCTTAGTTGTTCCTGTGCTACTTCTGCATTTTATATATCAACAAGTACAATACAGACCCAATATTTATACGCTTGTAACTTGTTTGATATGTCACAGTGTGTGTAACATGCCAGCTTTCTTGGTATTTTTTGTTTTCTTTTATTAGATCACTAGAGATAAATGTTCAAGGAGGTAGGAAGCCAGAGTGCCTTCTAGCACTCAGGGCAGGATGGGAGGTGAGAAGGCAGCACTTTGCATTTCTATGAAAGAAAGTTCATAGTTTGAACCCTTTTCATGCTCCAAAGAGTATTTATTTTCAAATAAATAGTTTGAACCCAAGTTCAGATTTTTTTTAGGTAAGAGAAGCAAGGAAATGTACTTCATTTCATATCATGCATATACTTAATGTGCTTCGGAACCTCAAAGTAACCAAAATGTTTCTTTGCCCAGTTGTGGTAGCCTCATTATTTCCCATCCTTAATTTGAAATCAGAAGTGTAAGGAGTGTAAGAACATGTTTCTAAAAGTTTTTATTAAAATAAGGTAATAAAGTTGGTTGGTTACAAAAGGGGCTACCACATGCCCTGGTTTTTTCCTATCATAGGCTAACATGGCCCTCTCCTTACAACCTCTAGTGTGAAGAATTTCATACTATATTAAAAATATAGATTATTCAAATAACTAAAGTAGCTGGTTCAGTCTTGAAAAACTTAATACTCACCCATATCCAGCAATTTATAAACATTTGAAACTTTTCCTCCTGCTCCACCCAAAGTACAGATCCATAATTCCATAATTATGAAACATGAGTTATGTTGCTGCCAGAGGTACATGAACTGGAAATAAATGAGTTCAGAATTAAATACTTGGAAATTTTTCAGGAGGATGAAGAATTAGGAAGGCATCATGGGGATGTAAGTGATCTGCACTGAGTGAACAAGAAACAGTACTAATTTTGTTCATCTTGGATTACCTAGCAATCAAGGAGCTTTATGAGAATGTCATCTATTTCAGTGGATGCATCCTGTGGATCAAGGAAACGATGTAATTAGAGAAAAAACTGAGCAAATCACTCCCATTTGAGAAATTTTGGAAATCTCCTTAATCTCTGCATTTAGATGCATGATAATATGATTTCCATAAAGTGTTAAATGAAACTGGCAGATCTCAACATATATCTGATAATTAGACCCTTAGTCTGATTATCAGAATGTATTTTTTCTGGAAGGGAAGGCTGAGGACCGGAGCCTGTTTAATCAGGCCAGAGATTTAGACCTTGCCTTGCATAAAATATTGGCCACTGAAACTGTTAAGTTTGCATGAAGAGTCAGACGTGAAGAGCTTCAGTGAAGAGTTTATTAGTGACTACAGCTCGAATGGACCCAACTTGGCTGGGCTATGGCTGCTTCTTATAGCCAGCAGCCGTAGTTGCCAGCCAATCAGAGTGCAGGGTTTTCCCGCACTATTTAAACCAATCCTATTTGACATTTTACAAGAACAATTCAAACTAAACCAATGACATTCAAACCTACATACATAACAGAAACATGTCCAGGAAGCTCACCAATGATATGAAGACAGGGATCTCAGTACATGGGTCTTTGTGACAAACTCTCTGAAGTTTTTATGTTAGATCATTACTGTAATGCATACCGGTGGGTGTCAGTTTAGCAATCGATGGTTCTCTGATCATTTTTATACTAAAAGATGGGACTTTAATATGTTGCAGAGCAAATCAAATCAAATAAAATAGGAAGGGACACATTTCTCTCCTTTGTAAAGCAGAAGAAGCATTATCTGATTTGGGACAGAATATTAGTGAATCAAATGGAAATAATCTCCAATGAAATCGTATTTAATTATATATGGAGAGGCAAAAGAGTGACAACAAATTTAACAAAAAGCACTCTCCAGCTCTTCATACCTGGTGATACCATATCAGTAAACACAGGGGTAGAAAGGGCATAAAATATACAGTGTCAAAGTAATTAATTCATGGTATGATTCTCAGATATCAGGCCTTCAGAAAATGACAGAGTGCTGTTTAAAAAGAACAAGAGTGAATAACACACAGATCTTGGAATTGGAGAATATGCTGCTTTTACTTACATTAATCTATTTCAAGAATGAGTACATCAATAAAAATGTTTGACACAAATATGTTTTATGATTTTCAAAATAAAGTGTTATCTTAAGCTGTCTGTCAAAGATGAAATATGAATTCCAAAGTAAATAAATAGATTAGATTAAGTATACTGTAAAAGGAGATTTATACAGAAGGTATTACAAGGCCCTCTTATGTGTTTTGGATAGATTTGAAAAATGTCTATTTTTACAAGCTCGATGTAGAAATGTGCTGGGGATTAGATAAAGTGAACTTTATGTTACGCTAACTTGTTTTGTAAACTTTGAGTACCATTTAAATTTGTTTTAATATGAAATTGACTTGCATTTTAATAAAAGCACCTCATTCAGAGAATAATTTAAAAATCAAAACTTCAAGAGATTCATGCCCAAGGATAGAATTGCAAAAATGCATCTGATGATCTTAAACAGATGATTTAACTAAAACAGTCACATTAGCAAGGTTTGAAATAGAAAGCAACAGCTCCCATTCTTTTGGAAAATAAAAAATCCAAAAAGAAAGAAAGAAAGAAAGAAAGAAAGAAGAAGAAGAAGAAGGAAGAAAGAAAGAAAGAAAGAAAGAAAGAAAGAAAGAAAGAAAGAAAGAAAGAAAGAAAGAAAGAAACCTGTAATGATATAAAGCAGCCAGACAGGAGAGTGATACCTAGCATTTGCTTTTTGATAAATAGATACGGTATTTTATTTTTATTTAAAACTTTTATATTTCATTGGTTTGGACTTTGTGCTTGAGGTGGAAAAAATGTAACTTTGATTTTGGGTTTTATCAATTAGATAGGTTTGTTGTTATAGAAATGGCTAGTTTATACTAGTCTGTAAAAGTAAAAAGTTGAAGTTTGATGCTATTATCTTACTCTGCTGCAGCAAAGGGAGTCAGAAGTCAATGCCTTTTCTTTCTTACACTACGATTATTTTCTTTTGAATTTTTAAATTTTTATATTAAAACTTTTATATATCATTGGTTTGAATTATGAAAGACAGAAAGATTTGACTGCATTATACAAATTGGATGCTAATAAATGTAATATTTTTGATTGGTTGGACTTTGGCTTCAATTAGATAGGTTTGTTGTTATAGAAATGGCTAGTTTATACTAGTCTGTAAAAGTAAAAAGTTGAAGTTTGATGCTATTATCTTACTCTGCTGCAGCAAAGGGAGTCAGAAGTCAATGCCTTTTCTTTCTTTTTTTCCCCTTTCCCTACACTTTCCTGTTCCGTTCTTCCTTCCTTACGTTTCCATTATTTTCTTTTGAATTTTTTAAATATTTTATATTATAAACTAATAAAAAAGTTTTTATATATCATTGGTTGACCACTAATTCTAGAATTATGAAAGACAGAAAGATTTTTTTCTCCTGACTAAACGTACATTCACTATACAAATTGGATTTATCTAGCCTAATACCATCCATTATGTAGTGATATTCCCCTCCCACAAATCTTATTTGAGTTAAGGTTGGAAGCAGATTTGGCTGCAAGGATTATACTTTATATTGCATCATGGGAGACTAGCAGGTTTTTTTTTTCTTCTTTAGGAGTAACCTTTTAGCATTGGATTTCAGTAAAAGACACTTGCATAACTTATTCCTAAAAACAGAAATATGGCAGTATTCCTCAGCCAAAGCTCTGCCTTTTGCTGGTTCACAGGAAAAAATGAAGTCTGAAATAACAGCTGCATTTGAGGCTTCCCTAGCAGTACATTCTTCACTGTTCAACATGAAATGTTTCTTAGCATAGTGCTAAGACTGGATCTATGGAGAAATTCTTCCTGTGCTCATGTGCAGGTATTGGAAAGATAACTTGAGAAATTTAATTAGCTCAGGATATAAATGGGAAAATTATATGCTTATTTGGAGAGGCATAATGTTGAATATAGGCATTAATGTTTCCTCAAATCACACACAAGTTAAAGTTTGATTGTGCCAGAATAAGAAGGTAGTCTTTGACAACAATCGGGTAGGATTAACTGAACATTAAAAATATTGAAACAATTGAATGGCATATTTCAAAGTTTTCTGAACTAGAAGTTGCTTAATTGAGATAATTACTGGTTTTATCTCTTTGCAGCTGCAAATCAAAAGAAGAGTGAGACTTCCATTTCCCTTTATGAATTCTTGATTTTAGAACTCATGGGGCAATTCAATAGTCTAACTTTACAAAAAAGTAATTACTCATAATTACTTTTGTTCACCACTGTATTTTTCAATGTTCACCTAATTATTTCTACAGTTCAGTATCTAATAAACTAGTTGCTTTCACTTAAACTAAGATGGTATTTTTTCTTAAGTATGCAAACCATCCAGTTTTTTTTTTAAATTCATATTTATATGCTGCCCTTCTCCAGAGACTCAGGGCGGCTTACAATTTTTGGAGCACAACCCAATGCGCTCAGCAATAGCCTTCATTCCATTGTATATGCCTGCTTATTACCAAGCGGCATTTTTACAAAGTCAGCTTATTGCCCCCAACAATCTTGGGTCCTCAATTTACCTACCCCAAGAGGATGGAAGGCTGAGTCAACCTTGAGCCTGGTGGGATTCAAGCCTGCACTAATGGCAGGCAGCTGGAACTAAGTGCTAGGCATTTAACAGCCTGCACCACCAAGGCTCTCAGTTTCATTAAGGCCTTCTTAAAGACAGTATTCTGTTTTGCAAACTTCTGGAAATATGCTTTATTTCCCCAATAAAGCCCATAGAAGCCTTTTTTTCCTTAAAGGTCATCCAGTAAGTATAATTAGTTTAATTGGGGCTGACAAGTTTAACTTAACTGTACCACAACACTCTACTATATGTTTTTTCTCCCATGAGAACTATGTCACTTTTCCTAGTGCTGATCACAATAGATCCATATCTGTGCAATAGAACATAGTACAGTACTGAAATAGGAAACATATGACTTTTCAGATGTTGCTGATCTCATGGTCAGGAATAGTAAACTATCTATCTATCTATCTATCTATCTATCTATCTATCTATCTATCTATCTATCTATCTATCCATCCATCTATCTATCTCTATCTATCTATCTATCTATCTATCTATCCATCTATCTATCTATCATCTATCTATCTATCTATCTATCTATCTATCTATCTATCTATCTATCCATCCATCCATCCATCCATCCATCTATCTATCTCCATCCATCCATCCATCCATCTATCTATCTATCTCTATCCATCCATCCATCCATATCTATCTATCTATCTATCTATCTATCTATCTATCTATCTATCTATCTATCTATCTGCTATCTTGTCTGTCTCCTATGTCTCAAACTAGCATTCACAGAGAGAAGCTTTATTTAGCAAGCTTTATGAGAGCTGAGAGTGAGATTTCCATGTAATTCTTACCAACTCAGTCACTGTAGACACCAAGGGTCCCATAGTGAACTGTGATATGTTTGGGAATATTTTAATTGTTCATTAATAATTACATAAATTGTTACAATGTTTTAAATGTTTATTGTTGTTTGCATTAGAGTCCGTAGATTATGCAATTCACTTTGGGACTGACTTGCTATTTAAATCTTAGATCTTGATGAAATTTATCTCAGGAGTTTCTCTGAAGAATAAATACAGAGATCATGCCCTTAAATAACCAAGGTCAGATAAATGCATGAAATACAAGGGTGGCCTGTTCACCAGCTCTCAAGGAACTCTGTGAATCTTTCTAAAATATTGGTAATCCATATGAAAAATCAATTATTCTTTCAAGTGAAGCGTAATAGATTTTCCTTAACAACATTAACTTCAAATAATAGGTGGTTTTTTTCCTTGAAATTATGAGTCTGTTAAAATTCCAAGCTTTGGAAGTCAAGAACAATTGCCGGGATATGTTAGTATATATTGTTTGGGTCCGACTGTATCCATTGTAAATGAATATCCACCTTACTGTTGTAATGTGAGCTAGAACATCTGAACTGTCCATTCTTTTTCAGAACTGAGCTGCTGATAAAATCCAGGTGAATGTAGCAGATACAACAGATCTGGGATTCATAAAGGGATAACTTTTCTTCTTAAGGGGTCAAAATAATTTGACTGTCGTTAGATTTTGTTACCTTTTACTTGCAGGGAAACACAATAATGTTCTGTCTTCTTGGGATGCATAATAATGCTAGACTCCATGATTCTTATAGTTCTATTATTTTTCATCTTATTACGAAGTAAGACTGTGATCTATATATTTCTTTCCATCTGAATCAGGACAGCTTGGGGATAACGATGGTCTTGATTATAACCAAAACAGAAAAGAGAAGAAACAAAAATCCTGAGGTTGAATCCAGATAAGGCTTTTTGTGAATAGATGGTTTTAGACCCTGGGAATTGGAAAGCCCTGTTCTTGACAAAGAGAACTCTTTCCAAAGGAACAAATGCTATCTTGAGGCTTTCCATAACCAGAGAAAAGTTATAGGGACATTCAGTGGTGAGATTCAAAACCTTTTACCACCGGTTCGGTGGGTGTGGCTTGGTGGGCACACTTTGTGCGCATGCACACACTTTGCGTGCATGCACGTGCCTGTTAAGTTTGCATGAAGAGTCAGACGCAAAGAGCTTCAGTGAAGAGTTTATTTAGTGACTACAGCTCGAATGGACCCAACTTGGCTGGGCTACGGCTGCTACTTATAGCCAGCAGCCATAGTTGCCAGCCAATCAGAGTGCAGGGTTTTCCCGCACTTTTTAAACCAATCCTATTTGACATTTTACAAGAACAATTCAAACTAAACCAATGACATTCAAACCTACATACATAACAGTGTCAAACATGCCCTTTGTGCAGGTGCAGAGACATTCCAACTCACCTCCTGCAAACCTGCACTCTCCCGGTTGCCTCAACAGCTGTCACGCAGCACTCTTCTGTGCCGCGCAAAGCAGCTGCACTTCAAAAGCAGGTGATAAAGGTGAGTATGGAGCCTGGGTGGGTGGATGGCCCCAAAGCAGAGCGTCAGAGAGAACCGGTTCGGTCTCCGTTGCTCATCGCTGCTACCAGCTTGGCAGAACCGGGCCAAAGCGGTAGCATACCACTATGGGGACATTGTTATACTAGCTATGGCAACGGAATGTCTTTGTCTCTTTAATCTTTGCCCTTAGTTTATTACTATAGTACACTGTTCATAAGATGGTCCTTGAAGACAATATGGAATCTATCATTAGTGCAGAATTTACCTGCCCAAAAGTTAAGTGGAAGATGGGAGATCTAAATGTGACTAAGTGGTACACTGTTTGCTGAGGAGTTACTCGGTCCAATTTAAGGTTCTGACTGTAGTTTATAAATCACAAGGGACTAGGAATAAAATACTTAAAAGACAACTTCTCTAATACCTTCAAAATGAATTACACTTAGAGCAGTTAAATTGCCAATGCCATTGCTGCAATGTGTGGCTTGATGTTTTCCAAATCCCAAAGAAAATTTTCATTAATGTGCTTTAAAAATGTTTTTCAACCTACTGCTTATAATTCTAATGATACTTAAACTATAGATTTCCTACTTTAGTGAAGTGAAACAGTCTTCCTCCAGAAATTAGTTTAGGTTCTTCTATTTTAGCTGTCCAGAAATTATTTCAAATGGAGCATTTCAGGAGAAAATTGAGAAATAATTGCAATTATATAGTTTCTTGAGTATTTTAATTGCTAACGTGTTGATATATTTTTATCAACATGTTAGTCTTTTATTTATATGCATATACATACATACACACATATGTCTGAGAAAAATATGAACTATATATTTGGGCATTAGACAGGAAGAATGAAACACGAATCACTTGTACTTCTTTTGAGACCATTCCATAATATCCAGAGACATATTAAATATGGGTTTAATTCTGTTTTTTAAATTGCTATTTTGAGTAATGAATATTTATGTATTAAATTCAAGAAAAGAAAATAACAAAAGAAAACAGTATGATCCAAATATTTAGTAAAAAAATATCAAAATGACACTTATACTATCTAATATTTGCAGTTTATGTGTCCCTCTCATTCTTGGTCTTTGAATTACAATATGACACCTAATTTCCTTAGAGGTTTTCAACCAGTCATGATAATAAATTTTGAGATTATACAGTATATGATATGCATAATACATCTCTGGGGAAAAACAATGCTATTATGCTTCAGGCTATATTGCTATTAAAATATTTTGGGGTAAACTTTGTTTCTCAACATTATTATTTTGATTACTTTGTGCCCTTGAGATATCTTTAGAACTATTACATCAATCAATTGTCTTGCCTAAGAACATGCATATAAGTCTCTAAAAGGTGGGAAACTGTTTTGCTTTTATTTTTCTAAAGCCTAGTTAATTGTGATGATTTTGAAGGCAGAAGTGAATGAACTGCCTTCAAACCATGATGAAAATCCATGTGTACCCAATTATTTGTACACTAGTGTTGATCGGACCAAAAAATTGTATAACTTAATTTAATATTTCCCCCCAGGGTTCCTTATTCTAGGGAATTTAATTTAATGCAGCACATAACTATTTTCTGTTTTCCATTTAAATGCCAGAACAAAAAATCCCCAATGATTTAATGAAGTATATCATTTGTTATATAGATATATAAAGAAAATAAAACAGTTGGCTTTTTCCACCTCTGAACCGTTCTTTGTGTATTGTCATTTGTTTAAGAGGATATTTCCGACAATGAAGCTAATATAATTTTTAATTTTTTTTATAAATACCGTAGTTATTTTTGTAAATTACCAGTGTAGATTAGAATTATATAGAATTATAGTTTTGGAAATAATCAAAAGATCAGTTATTCCAGTTTCTTGTAATAAGGCATGATATTTCAAGCTTTTATAATTTTATAATTTCCTGTAACTGAAGTACATTGTTGGAACATTCATAAAATAGTCAGGGTGTACAAGCAAGTGTGATGTCAACTAAACTCTCTACCCCAAATTCAGTACTCAGAGACAAAGTCCATTCAAGTAAGAATTTATTAGAGAAGTCATACGGGCACATCTGGGGAAACCCGAATCTGAATTCCTGCATTTCCCTCCCTCTACACTAAAACTCACACTCTGCCCCATTTAGTGACTCTCAGGTCACATTGGCCACTCAGTCTCCTGTCTCAATTGCCACCAAATTTCAGTCACTCCCCTCCAAACTTCAGCGACTCTGACTTGAGCTCTGGAGAAAGAATGTTGTTGTGGCTATCCTCCCTTTTCACTACTCTCCCGTTCGCACAGCATGCCCACCCCCCATTGCGGCAGCCCTAAATCTGAATCAAGATGGACCCGGGGCTGACATATACCTTGTGTCAGTTCTTGCATAATATATGGAATTTAAGTGTGCTTGTCAGTTGGTGAACTCTTGTGAACTTTGCTCAAGGTAAATTTGCAAGATTCACCATCATCTTCACTTTTTTCAAATCCATGTTTCTATCAGTCTCTTCAAGATGTTTGTCCTAACAAGTCTGTGTGTGATCTTTCTAGAATTGTTTTGTTTTTATATATGCTCATATTTTAATTTCAGTCTTCTGCCAATGGACCCGCAAGGTGTCACCTCTTCTGTCTCTTATAATCAAACTAAGGAAAAAAGACAGTAAATAAAGCTGGCCATCAATCTGAAAGCTGGATATACACTTTAAAATATTAATTCAGTTCAATTGTTTTCTCATCTCTGGGGAAAATTGATGTGTTTGCTCAATGAGATAGTAAAATAACTTTAACGCTTTTGCTGTATGCTGCAATTCACAATATCAAGGGTTCATCTTTTTTAAAATAGTATATAATTTATATGCAGATACCATTTTAGAATCAGCAGTCAAAGAAAAGAGAACGATAATAGGATCCCATTAAATATGATATAAAGCAAAGTTGCTTGTTATCCCTGTGATTGTTTATAGCATATCAGTTTTGTAAATACATACTTTGTACCCTTGCATAGCATTATCACCCATGTAACCTGGCAGGAAACTGCTCTCTATTTTGATAAATGCTAATGATGATAGTTTGATTTTACCAAAATAGTTTGGATTGAGAAAACTGTTAGAAATTTTAGATTCCTCTTGCACAGAAAATCAGCTAAACATGAACCATATTTAAAGTAAGGGTGCCAGTTAGATGTGGATGACTCATTAATAAACAAACAGTAGGGTAAGTAGTATTTTATGTCTGATAATACTTTCCCATGCCTCAGACACATGGAGTGTGCAATTATCACATGCAGTGAATAATGCTGAAAACACTGCTTCTGCAACCTTGAGATTTCATTGCGTAGTTGGTGAGTTCCATATTCCTTCAGTGCTGCAGGTACAATATTTAATGCCAAAGATTTACTTCTTTTGCTGTTTATCTATGGTCTTTATGTGAGAAGGTAGATACTGTCTAAAACTTTATTCTCACCATTTATTGCTGAAAAGTTTGTCTCAAATGTGGGACAGGCCTGGCTTCTGTTGAAGCTTGGACCTGGGTTATTACATTTGATGATCTTAAATTTATAAGGAAGCAACAATATGTTGGCTTGATTCTTTTTGTTCAGCCTGAGTACATTGGCATTAAATAAGATTTACTTTTGCTAAATCCCAAAGACACTAAACAACCAGAGAAGAAGCTAAATTTTACCAATGTACAGTGCTCATTACTCATATTGTAGGTTTCCTAGCTTCTGGCTTTAATGTAGGCTTCAGTAGATCCTGGCTATAGATTAATAGAGTGATGGGGCTTTACCCTTAATGAGCTCCAATTTTTCTTTTTTAATCTTTACTTGCTGAATCCCAGATGTTAAGAATTCTCATTTGCAAGTTTAGATCAAATATCAATGAAAGATTGCATCTTCTCTTGCCAATGTAGATTTTTTTGGCTATATAATTCTAATATTCTTCTGATTACAATGCCAATAGATCTACTCTTAATGCCTTTCTACCAACTGGTTCCTTGAGGCACAATGACAATTTTTAAGGTCCCCCCCCGTTATGTCCACAATGCATATGAAGTTAAGTTTCTTGTGCCACACTTTTATTAATGATGCTCAGTACTGAATGTACTCACCTGATTGCCACAATTCTTATTCCTTTCTTTTAAATTTAAATGTTGTTGTTTTTATTTTATTTCTTAACTTTTAAGGAATGAACATGTATGCGTTTGGTAGTGCTGGATTTGTAACCATAACACAATGATTTCAATGCTTTTCCATATTGAAAAAGAAAAACAAACTTTTAACAAGCAAACTTGCAGATGAGACAAAATTTAGGAAGAATGATAAAAAGCGAGTGTTTTCCTGTGCTCCAAGGAGCACTGCCTTTTCTCTGCCCATGACTCACTCTTAATTTTTTTTTTTTGAAATGGCTATGGAGATTCTCAGTCATCCAGGTCCTGGGTGTCCCAGAGGTGCATTTTCAAGAGGCAACTGGACTTTCAGGTTTTTCTTTGCAGAGGGAGATGGAGAGCTGATGAAGCTTCTTGGATGAGAATTGAAACCAGAAAATGTTATTTCAAAATGGGATAAAAGCTTCGAAGATACACACAGGATTCCTCCTTTCTCCAGACCAAGAAATACCTTGAAGGGTCAGTTAAGTGCTTAAAGGAGTGTGCTAGTTCCTGATCTTCTGTCTTACTTTGAAAGCCTCCCTTGTCACAGTGAATCACTGTGACAAAATTGGCCCTGAAACCAGTTTAATTTCCCTGGCCAGGCAGACTCTCTTGCCAGCTTGCCCAGTGTATAACTTTGAAGAAAAAAGTTCCCTCAGGCAACCATTGGAAGAAGAACATGGCAGAAATGGTAAAGTGATTGCTCACATTTTAAGTGGTAGGACATCTTAAACTGTGTTGAAATTATGTCAAAGAAAAACTAGCTTGGACCCCTCAATTACAGCATGACATGTTAGCATAGTATATTTCATGAAAGCGATTTGGGTAGAGCACTCTTCATGAATGCCAGAGCCAGTGGATGATTTAATGTCCAATTGTCATTGATTTTTTTTTAATTCATATTTATATCCCGCCCTTCTCCGGAGACTCAGGGTGGCTTACAGTTTTTGGAGCACAACCCAGTGTGCTCAGCAATAGCCTTCCTTCCATTGTATATGCCTGCTTATTACTAAGCGGCATTTTTACAAAGTCAGCTTATTGCCCCCAACAATCTTGGGTCCTCACTTTACCTACCCTGAGAGGATGGAAGGCTGAGTCAACCTTGAGCCTGGTGGGATTCGAGCCTGCAATAATTACAGGCAGCTGGAGCTAAGTGCTAGGCTATTAACAGCCTGCACCACCAAGGCCCTGGCTGATTGCAGTCAGCCAGGTCAAAAAATCTTGGACTACAGTCTATAGTCTAATACTTCTTGGAAAGATGGCCATGATTCCGTCTGTCATCAGAAAAAGCACAACATAAATATAGTTGTTCCATCACTAAGGCACCAAGAAAACTAAGTTAATATTTAGCCATTGCCCTCTGTCTCTGGCCCCCTTAAATAGTTATTGTGGTTTACAATGGCATGATCATGTGGACATATGAAATAGAGGAAGCATAGGATTGTACTGTGCTTTGGCAATGATTATGGTAAATATTTACAGAGCTTTGCTAAGTTTTATTCAATTGCAATTCCAGGCAAAAAAAGAATATTTCAGCAATAAATTTAAAGGTTGTGACACATTGCTTTCCCCTTTTCTCTCTCTCTTTTTATAATGATGTATTTGCCACCTTCAAAACTAACTAGAATAAGGAAACTGGTAGCGCTACAAGAAGACTGGCACAGCTTGACAAACTGTCATGAACATCAACATATTATCCCTGTTGGGTAAGATAGAATTGTACAACTTTGCCAGTTCAAAAGATGTACCAGTCTAAAAAAAGGAACTATTCTGATAGTTCTTAGGATAAGGCCAAGGAATCTTTTTTGACAAAGAGAACATATTTCATCTGCTTTTTGCCTGAAGGATGAAGGTCTGTGGCCAGTAGAATTGTGATACAACAAGAGGCAAGTGGGATGTGTTTGGTTATTTTTCTGTTTGGGATGGCAATCCCCTTTTCTTTTTAGAGAAATGGGGGTAGTTTCCATTTTGATCTTTAATATTCTAATAAAATGGTTAAAAATAACCTGGATTTATGATAGGGGTGTGTACTTTTAAAGGATGCAATACTTTACTCATTAACATATTGAAATTCTCATAAAGGTGTTGAAAATTTCATATCCAACTATTGTGGGCTCCTGATTAGGATGCTAAGATTACAAAAGGTTTTGCGATTTTTCACTTATGTTATACCAATAGCAAGTCAACAATCCTCTCAGGCTAGAACTACTACATATTGGTGAAAAGAATAAGACTCTGTGTAATCAGAAGTGGATTTGACCTGAAGAACTGTGAGCTTGATTTCCCCCCCTGATATTTGAAACAAGTCACTAAGAGACTAAGAGACACAGACAGTTAAATAAATAATGCTCTCATAAACCATCACCTGATCATAGTAAGGCATGGGTGTTTCAGTAATTCTAGAAGCTAAGCTGATGGTAGCTTAGCTACTGATAGATATGACCATACTGACAGGTCTTGGTGGAGAAAAATAAATGCTGTAAAACTAAAGCAACAAAATGAAACACCAAAATGGAAAAATCAGTTTGAAAGAAATATCAGTGAATTACAACCTGGTACCAGCAATTTGAAGGAAAGAAATTTGAAAATAATAAGATCAAGAGAATTAAAAAAATGAATCAGAGATATTTCAAAGAAAATCAAGGAATATAAAGATAGAATATTGACATTATCAATAATTTTTGACAAAATCAGCATTTTGAACAAACTAGCTTTTGTTTTATAAAGATTTCTGGTAAATACAACAAACATAATATCAGATATTTAAAAAGCAGCAAAAGCAGGTTTTGTAAAGAAAAAGTTGAAACCATGGATCACGTAATTAGTGATTAATACAACAAAATTATTCAGACTTTAAGCATCATGACAGATTAGTCTTTATGTTCCATTAGCATATGTGCAAAAATAATTTACAATATTGAAAAAAAAATGATGAAAAGTATGTGTTCAAATTTATAGGATTTTTTCCCCCTAATATGCAGAATGTTATGTTTTAATATGCAAATTGATTGACATCTACAACCAAAATACTAAATGCAGCATTAAATGGAAAAAGTAATTTTAGTTGAAGTGGAAGTAGTCAGGGATTGAAGAATTGAAAAAAAGAATTAGAAAAAATGATAAAATATAGAGATTTAATGATAAAATGCATAGATTATGGAAAACGTCTTGCAAAAGCATCTATATAGTAATGAAGCATAAGGCAGAATAACAAGCACATTAAGTCACTTTTTACAAGAACTAAATATTTTGGCTATGATCAACATGGATTTACTAAAAAAAGTCCCATATTGCTGGTCATATGTTGTATCTTAAGATATTACTTGGATTATTCCCAGCTTCCTGATTGGAAGTCAAATTTCCAAAGAGTACGAGTCAAATATCCTCTTTATACTGTGTTATTTCTTTATGAAAAAAACACAATCATACAGTATGCATGATTACTTCAGCTTAGATCAGGTCAGTTTAGAATCCACATTACAGAAGACATACCTGGTGATATTGGCACTTATGTTCTTTAGCAGTCATGCCAATATATTCATTTAAAAAAATCATATTGCAGTATTATAATGATATGCCTGTGTTTGTGCTCAAAATAATACATTGGAAATTTCAGCAATATTGCAGTCAAGCACACCTCACTTCTAAGGGGAAAAAGGACCAACATTTTCGTGTTCCTTGTCTAAACAATATATATGCTATGTCTAAAACATTGCTAGATATATTGAATTTTCTTGCAAGGTAGTAGTCAACTTTTGACCCCATGCTGTGATCTGTCCAAACACTGCAGTATCTTCTAATATAAAAGAAGATGAATTGAGCTGAGAAATATATGTTAGACACTTTAAAACTTATTTTACCTTTCTTTTGTCTGAATTGATGGTAAATTTAGTACAAGTAATTAGCTTACCATTTTTTTCAGAAAGCACAATTTAGTTTAGTAGCAATATCAATGCTAGGTAATACAATGGTGACCCACTCTGCATGTATCTTGCTCTTTTCTCCATCCCCTTTCAAAATTTAAGCATTACTAGTGTCTTCCTAATAAATTAGCACAATTTGGACACCTGGCAGAGAAATGGCAAATGCAGGTGGCATTTTTTTGCCTCTCAATGATGAAAGTAAAGCAAATTTCTAAATATTTGATATTGAAAATATAACATGAACATAATTTCACATTTATATTTCATAAAAATGCCTGCTACCTTTTGTTTTGCTTGACTTATTAAAATGTTAAACTTCAGATATGAATATTCAAGGTATTAAAGTAAAACCAAAACATCTAATGTATTTATTTGTAGATGATGTAATTATCTAGTTATAGTTCACTTCCATATTGAATTAAATAATGAATGTTTCTTGCAAACACAGGATCTGTTTCTGTGATAAATCATACAGCTTTTTAAAATTCAAATGATAGATTGCAGTGCTCCACAATCACTTGATTACCATTTGCAACTTTCCCTGTCTCTTTCCAGAAACATTATGTGTGTGTGTGTGTGTGTGTGTGTATAAATACAATAAAGCAATACAAATGAGGAAAAAGAAAGATTGCACAGGAAAAGCCAATGTGTCAATATAAAAATCTTAGTTAATCTTTAAAAACAAAAATAAGTGGAATGAGAGAGGTCAAGGAATAGTATAATGAATTAGCATAGAATTGTAGAGATGGAGTTAAAAAAGTCTAAAGTTTTGAGCGAATTAAAGTTGGTGAAAGATTTTAGGAGCAACAAAAAGGACTCTTTCAAATATATTCAAATTGGGAAAAAGAGACAAGCACTACTTAATAAAAATGATAACTTTTCAAAGCACAAAAGCAGCTTATCCAATCCCTATTTTAATTCCATTTTCTTTTCTTCAACAAGAGAGTTTCTGCCCCACCAAGATTGAATCTTGAAACTGGCAAAAGCATAGAATATGCTTATTTAATGAGCTCTCCAGGATAAGATAAATTTCATCTTATGGTATTGATAGAATTTATTGATCTTCAGGTTGAAACTTTATGCATTATCCATTGAGAAATCCTGGAAAATGAATGAGGCACCAGATAATTGGAGGTAACCAAATGTAGCTCTTGTCTCCAGGTGGGGAAAAAGGGGGATTATGGAAGTTATACTCATTTTGATTTTGGTATCTGGGATGATTGTATAAGCACCTGGAAAACAATGCCATTATTGTCAGAGATCAACATGGAGTTCTCTTGAAAAGCTTTGCCAGATCCTTATATTTTGATGAGGTAAATTCATTAATAAATTGTGGGGAGCTACGCTAAGCATCTTCATTAGCAAGCCTGTTTATTGTGAGCTGGATAACATGATAATTCTATGTAGATGGTTTGAAAATCAAACTTGGTGCTCATAAGTGCTTCCTCATCAAACTGAAAAGGAGTATCTTACAGAATCTCACAATATTCAGTTCTGATCTTTTGGTCAGCCATTTGCTGCCAAAATTCAATGCTACAAGATTATGGGTGCTGCAGATAGAAGGGGCAGGCAGGCAGCACATAGATCGCCAGTTGCCCTCTTGATAAAGATAAAAATAACACAATAGAAATTATTTTGTGTATAAATGAATGAAATATTGGTGAAATTGAAGAGTTCTTCAAGACTGCTTCCTTTTAAGAATGAAATAGGCCCTTACTTAATCAGCATGTTGGCTGTGGAATTCTGGGAGTCGAAGTCCACATATGTTAATGTCGTCAAATTTGAAAATTAATGTAATCCATCAGAGCTTTCATTAATAATACTAAGAAGCATTTTTGTTTTTAACTTTTTTTCATACAAAAATGCAATAATTGTCAGCATGCCCACTTATGTCCACCTTGTGTTCAAGCTCATGTCCTTCACATTAAAAAAAACAATATTTCTGAGCATCATGAGTCTGTTTTTATTATCCCCAGGTTTATTTCTTCACATTCCTGCTGGTAATGGCACATGAAATGCATTCACTGACAGTCCATCTGTTCAGTTTATCACATTATTTTTGTTCTACCTTTTTCTTGTGCCATTGGCTTGGAAACAGTAGACAATAGCTGCAGCAGGTAGAGACCAGATGCCTTTCAACACAAAAGGGCACAAATTGTTACCTGTTTGACAGTAGGAAGTAGGAAGGGTTTTAAAAAAAATGATTTAATTATGCTGCTTCCTGACACTATTCAGACTTCATTTTCTGCTCATGGGAAATCTCATTTGAGTGTTTTGGTTTTTATTTTATTTTGTTAGGTAAAATGGTCCCTTTGAGATTTCTCAGCATGTAAAGTTTACTTCTGAAGCAGGTACCTAACAGTAACAAGACTAGTGGTGGGATTCAAAATTTTTTACTACCGGTTCTGTGGGTGTGGCTTGATGGGTGCGGCCGGGGAAGGATACTGTAAAATCTTCAGTCATAGGTGGTATTTGCCGGTTTTCCGAACAACTCAAAATTTCCGCTACTGTTTCTCCAGAACTGGTCAGAACCTGCTGAATACCACCTCTCAATAGGGCCTGTCAAGACCTGGTTTTAACATCAGTCTTGAGGATCCCAAGGAACCGGAAACTTGTTTAAATGACTACACTAAGGGATGTACTCACTCTCTCTTTCTCTGCTTGGAATTTATATATATATATATATATATATATATATATATATATATATATATGTAGGTCTTGGTGTATTCGGGTCTTGTCCCGTGTATGATTGAGAATACCTTGGCAACGTTTCGACGAAATCTCATCCGTCATCTTCAGGCTGGTGTCTTCAGCTTCGTTCTCCTGGGAGAAGTGTGTGATCGTGGCTGTTTTTCCCTTTTAAACTCTAGTGTTGGATGTGTTGTTACTTTTTGATTGGTTTGTGGAGTTGATGTATGCAGATTGGATGGCTTTTTCCTGAGACCCTGTGTGGCTGAGGTGCTGGCTGTGTGTCTCTCAGCCTTTTGTGTTGTAACGACCTGGGTAATGGGCTGTGTGATGACCTTCTGAGTTCTATTGTTGTGATGTCCTGGGTGTGGTGCTGTAATCTCCTGGGTCGTTGTCTGTGCTGCAACCTCCTGGTGTTTTGTGTTGTGATCTCCCTCAAAATCAATTTCATGTCCTGTGGCTTTAAGGTGCTGGAAAAGGGAGGAAGTTTTTTCTTCTTTTCTGACTGCCACAGGACATGAAATTGATTTTGATCCAAACTATCTGAACACTTCAACAAGAGAATAATTAGGGAAGCCATCGAAATAGAGAAACACCCCCATAACATGGATAAACGGGATGATACTTCCCGCCTACCAGACATCTGGAAACTAGCCCTAATCAACAAACAAGTCCCAGCCACAAAACCAACACCGGACCCAAAATAACACATGATGCCACCACCAATCTCCTTCACCAGACTCAAACCCAAGCCCACGCCACAGATGAAAGGCAACCACCATCCAGAAACCAGACCATGGCTGCAACACCAGCTGCTACACCCCCTCCAACCCCCAAACTAAGCAAACTGACACACGCTATAAACACATAGCCAGACCTCAAACTCGGAGCCAAACCAAGGCCCAGAATGCCACATCACAGCCTTCCACCCAGGATACTACATCACAGAACTCAGGAGATCACAACACAAAACACCAGGAGGTTGCAGCACAGACAACGACCCAGGAGATTACAGCACCACACCCAGGACATCACAACAATAGAACTCAGAAGGTCATCACACAGCCCATTACCCAGGTTGTTACAACACAAAAGGCTGAGAGACACACAGCCAGCACCTCAGCCACACAGGGTCTCAGGAAAAAGCCATCCAATCTGCATACATCAACTCCACAAACCAATCAAAAAGTAACAACACATCCAACACTAGAGTTTAAAAGGGAAAAACAGCCACGATCACACACTTCTCCCAGGAGAACGAAGCTGAAGACACCAGCCTGAAGATGACGGATGAGATTTCGTCGAAACGTTGCCAAGGTATTCTCAATCATACACGGGACAAGACCCGAATACACCAAGACCTACATACCTTTACCGTGAAAATCTACGAAAACATATATATATATATATATATATATATATATATATATATATATATATATTAGTTTTCAGATTTTCACGGTAGGTGTATTCGGTCTTGTCCCGTAAGATTACACGGACAAGACTACACCAAGACCTACATATATATATTAGTTTGAATTATATCTACTTCTCGTGATGATATTCCTGTTTTTTTATATATGCACTGTTTCAAAATTAACTATGGTATGCCACCCATTAGATGGATGGCTATATAAATTTGAATAATTGTCAAACAAATAAATGTGCAACTATTTAGTTGACTGTTGATATAAAGAAAACAATAATAACAATAGTCTTTAGAAAGAAACAGCTGAAGTTTTTTAAAAAACTTTTTGTCTGAATTTGATCATTTGGATGTTAACCCAGCTATAAAATTTGAAAATGGAAAAATCATTCTTCAGTTTAATAAGAGACAGTAAATATTTATATAGCATTATTTATGTGTGTATGTGTGTGTGTGTGTGTGTATGTGTGTATCAGGTAGAAGAGATGAAGGGGATCTTTGCTTTGGAAACTTTTTGAAGAGGAATAATATAAATAAGCTATGGCCAGGTTTAGAGTAGGCAATGTCTTTTTTGTCAAATGTAGGCAATGTAGAGTAGGCAATGTTTTTTTTGTCAAATGTAATTCTAAAAAATAAACGGGATTAAAATACAACAAAGAAAACATTAGTTAAAATGCACTAAAGAAAATATCCGTTAACTCGTGAAGCTTCCCTAACCTGCTTCCGAGTTGCCATAGGCAGGAGAATGGGGAACCGAGCCTCACATCTGCATCGAGGAATTTGCACCTTAATCAAAACAACACATATCCTAGCTGGCCAAAGTCAAGGCCATCTCCACAGAAACCAGTAACGGACAGAGGGAGTGACTTCTACGACCCGCAAAATTGCTTCGTTGGGGAATGTGACTGTGACACACCTTGGGGATAGCGGAAAACAGGGTCAAAGGCAAGGCGCGAACTGAGTGGGGTCAGAGCTGGCTTCACTAGGTCCATACCAACAGGTTGCTCCTAATAAACAACTGGATTTTTCTTGAAACTTTGCTTGAGGCTCCTGCTTTCATTAGGGCATAAGTTGGAACCCTGAACAATATCCAGTTTTAGAATATTTCTGAAACTGTTTGCTGATAATTTTCATGACACATCAGAAATAAACTATACCATAAATCTTATTTGTGTGATGAAATGTAATTAATGCAAAAAAAACCCCAAAATCATTATCCGTGAACAGACTATTTTTGGATTTATGAAAAGTAAAAGACTATCTTAATGCTAAAATCATGAGCAGGGGAAGACAACCTGAGAAAATCTGACAAATGGAAAGTATTCAAAATTATATTTATTTATGAATGAAATTAATATAATGTGAAACCTTACTTTGGAATTCATCTGTTTAGTTTTTGCTTTATAATTTTATCTTTTTTTCAAATGCTTCATTCAACTGAAAAATGAATATAATCCTTGATCCAAACAAGACATTCCACTGAAAAGTTTGTTTTATAGGCATAACCCTTAGTTGTTTCTTGATTCAATAACTTAAGCAGTTTTTGAAGTTTGGAAAGAAAAAACGATTCTTATGGTCGAAAGAAATATAAAAAGATGCCAATCAAAGGCAGCCAAAGAGGAATCAAAAAGTTTTCATGCACCACCATAGTAGAGTGCTTCATAACAGAACTGGACACCAAAGAACAAAGTAATTATCACAATTACAATTTTATGTCTAAAACTATCTAATTAATTGTCCCAGCATAATGAAGAAAATAAATGCTGTCATATTAGATTGTCTCTATCAATTTATGCAAAACTCAATATGACCAAAAAGTACTGCAGAGAAATTTGAAGAATCTGGAGATTATAAAGTAAGAAAGAAAGCCAGACTGAAAGGAAAAATATTGGTAGGGAATTATACTGTCAGCTTCTCTTTCCACATGATGCTAAACTAGAATTTATCCTATGAATCTTTGGGGGACACTTTGAGCCTAGAATATTGCACCTTTTCACAATATTCTAATTTTCTGAGATTGTGGATTTGGGGTTTTCATGAGCTGTAAGCCATAATCATCACAATTATGGCAAATCACGGCTTGACCTATCTTGCTTTGCATGAAATGAGTCTATCTCATATATTAGTTTCACCTTTTAAGTTGCATTACTGAAATAAATGAACTTTTGCACGATATTCTAATTTTCCGAGTTTCACCTGTAATTGGAGCTCCACATCTCAGCCTCAAAATAAACAATTTAAATCAGTATTTTCAGACTTGGTAGCTTTAAGATTAATGAACTTCAACTACCAGAATTCCTAGCCAGCAGGCTGACTCTGGGAGTTGAACTCCACAAATCTTAAAAGTTGCCAGGTTTGAAAAAAATATTTACAAATGGATGTGAATCAACTCTCATATTTATTGTTTAAAGTAGAAATCCAAAAGTTTACTTTTCAGGCATATTCTTCAAGGAGTTTTCCTTGGACACCGGGAAAAAATACCTTTCTGGTACTTTCATTCTGTATGCGTATTGAAGTAGACATGAAGGTCAGCTGGTGGTGCAATACCATTATTTAAAAATAAATCCCCATCATGTATTGGAAGCATATATTAAGGAGACATTAGGGAGAGGAATTAATGTTTCCCATCTTGCAGCTTCAGGCTGCCTAATTTAATTTTGTTCATATGTTAGGAATTATTTGCAGAGGACTTAATATTTGTAATATCACATTTTATGTTATCTCTTAAGGCCTGTATTCTTGATTTTCATTTACTAGGATATGCTATTATGCAGATGCATGGACACACTTAGTCATTTGTTTCTGATTGAGGTGAAATGGCTACAATTTAATCTGAACAATACTTCTTTCTAAAGATTTTTAAAAAAATGTTCATACTTTTTTGTGTGTTGTTTAAACTTTCTATTTCAAGCCTTCCCTTTCTGTTTTCAGCAATGTCTTTGCTACAATACATACTTCTTTTGCACAGAATAATATCAACTACTAAAACGACTAATTCACCCTTGAAGAATCAGTGTAAAATTATTTAATACCATGTATACATTTCTATCTGAAGATATTTCCAGTTCCAACATAATGAATGAAAGATAATGGGGCAGATCTAATGGGTTGATTTAATGTCTTCCTCATCAGTGGCAGCATTGTTTCCAACAATATAAACTGAATGCCAAAATATACAAATATTAGAGCAACTTAATCATTATGGTAAGTTGGGTTATATGGGTGGAGCTTGGTTTTATTATTGTTGTTGATAGTCAAATTCACATAAAATGCTATCATTATTGTTATGTATGCAGAGTTTGAATTGATTGGTTGTTCTTGTAAAGTGTTTGAAATCATTGGTTAAAAAGTGCAGGAAAACCCTGCACTCTGATTGGCTGTCAGCCGAGGCAGCCAGCTATATATAGCTGCCTCGGCTAAGCCAAATTGGGTCCGTTCTGAGCTGAAGTCACAATAAAACTTAAGAGCTGAAGCACTCCGTGTCTGCCTCTTCATGCAAACTTAACAATTATCATCCAACATAGCCACTTTAGGGTGGCTAACTAATGATGCATTTGTGCAAAGTAGTTGTGATTTTCTTAGACTTCCAGATCCATATATAAAAAATATACATGCTTATATGAATAATTTTCCCTAATATATGGACAACCTGCTCATTGTAGCCTCCATTATTCAAAAAGACACTTATACGAACTTATTATACCCTCTGAAGGCTGCTTCATTTGATCTTCTAACTATTCTATAGTAAAGCTTCTGTGCTGGATGAAGGGACACCATTGTTCCTTAAAGTTACTGGCAAAGCTTTAGTAATCTTGACTAAAGAATTCATTTATCCTCAGAATTAACTGTTCATATGATTATGATATATTAAAGCTGTCTGTGCAATGGAGCATGCAGTCGATGTAATTTCTAAGTATTCATATAATGTGCCATCATGCTTTCTACTGAATAAATGAAAGTTATAGATATCATTGGCTATGCTATCTTCTAATCATCTGAACAGTTTAGGAACTGAAGGTAATGCTTTGACATAGCCTCACGCAATTTGAAGCTCAAGATTTCAAGATCTGGAATTCTCATTGGCATGGATGGTAGCTATTGTTCAAAATGTCCAAAGGGTGGCAAAGTGGAGAATGATACCCTAAATAGTCTTTTTTTTCCATTTGTCAAACAATTTCTTAGAATTTGGTTTAGCTTTGGGGAATGGGATATCATATAGTAAAGACCAGTCTTTAGAAACCTATTCAATAGTAGGTCATTCCATATGGCAGAAAAGAAATGGTGAACAGACCTTCTGCAGGGACCTGATTAAGTGATCTTCCATTTTCTGCAAATTGCTCAGTTGATGTAAACTTGAATTAATCTCAGAAAAATCAGTGGCATTTCTTCCTAAATCTGTACATAAGCAACACAGTTGAAGTTGAATGAAATTGTTTCTCTTGTGACATATCATGAAAGTACCAGTTGTGAGTATAATTGTAAAAGAGTTCAGAGCAGATACATACTCTGAACTCCATGCTTTTGGGATTTTTATTTCCCATTATCCTTTCTATATATTCTTAGGTTATTAAAAAATAGCTTTTGACAATTTTTCCCAACACTGATGGCCAAGAAGCCAATTGAAAAATAGCTTCACAGAAATAATATTCTACTTATGTCTATAAAATATAGACTAGACATCTATTCTTTAGATTTATTATTGTCTGACAAAATTGATTTGGACAAAAACACTGTAATTACCTAATGTGTGGTTAGCAATTTTCCATCTCATTACCCAACCTTATATTTTATTACAGTAGAATCCATTTAAAAGAATACCTGTTAACAGAATGAACCTATTGAAAGCACACACTTTTTCCAGCAGAGACAAAACATTTATAGGACTACGCTAACTTTGAATATCCTGCTAACAATATATCTTGTTAAATAATTTAAAGTGAAATCCAGCTACAATATAAGTAATCTTTATTGCCTTTAAATCCAATATCTTTGACATTCAAGAATATTAAATAAAAATAAATTTAAATTTATTTATACCACCCTATCTCCTGACTCAGGGCAGCTTACATCAAAATAGGATTTAATACAATCAGACCTTTAAATGAGTCGAGGTCTCACTACTGATTAGGATAATTGGATTCAGAACCCTTTATTCTCCCAGTCCAGGTAGGCTAGCTGGAATTTTTAACTCACGGCAAAGGAGCAGAGGTCTGGTCTCTCCGGAGCCCAATTGATTCCATAGGGTGAGTGCAATCTACTCTGGGGATGGCCAGGACAGTTGTGGCGATGGTATCTGGAGAAGGCCCTCTCTATGGGAGCGCGGGACATTGGGAGTTTGTTATTGGCAATAGGGTCTCCCTATTGTCAAATCTAATCATTTCATTGTATCACAGCAGCATATAAGGTGAAATTTGGGTTTCAGTAATGCTGAATTTAACTCCCAAATAAGAAACTAGACTAGTCAGAATAGTTTATGTGGAACTGCCTGATACTAAGCAGCTTGATGCATAACTCAGCCTATGGAAGTAGCAATAAAGAGCTGTGTTATTTTATGCAATAGAATAGACACTGTTCCATATTCTCTTCAGGCCTAACCAGCTTTATTAGGGGCATAAGGTTTCCTGAGGAGCAGCTCACTTCATCAGATAGAAACAGAGCTTGCTGAATTGGCCAGATATCCCAAGTCTGAGCCCAGAGTCATTATTTCCATCTTATTAAATTATTTAAAAGATTGGCTTTCTTGAATCTGCATGTCAATCATTTAATTTAGATTATTAAAGAGTGTAGGGTAAAAAAATAACAATTAATTTAACAATATATTTCCCCAGGAAATGTATTATACTTCTACTAATGTGTGTCAGCATCATGAGTGAGGACAAACAGTTGCCTCTGTTCCAACAAATTAAAGAACAATTATTTTTCCTATTTTACTGGTGGGTTTTTTTTGGGGGGACATGTAGGAAAAGAAGGGGCTAATTTAATGCAAAAAGATTATCTCAGGTTGTTGTAAACAGTAAAATGCTTTCTTAACTTTTGAATTCCTTCCTTTGAATAAGATGATGAATACAGAAAAATATAACCTCATTTCTTTGCAAAGGATTTCTTTGACCTTGGAATAACACAACAGGCCTACCTAACAAGTCACCTAACCTGCCTGATCCGTGTATCTGCCATTCTTCAATGGAAGAAGAAGGGGGGGGGGAGTTGGTACAAGTAATCCTTTTTGATGTAACCTGAATATCTTAATTCTTGTATTGAATCTGTATAACTTGCACCTGATATACAGCTGGGGACTGCAGCACAGATGCCTGGAAACTGGTCACTTCTTGGAGAGGTAGCAAGAGGAGAAGGGGCTTTCAAAATTCCAGTTCCAAAAGAAACTTCCTGGGAAACGCTTCTCAACCACATTCCCAGAAAAGGGGGGAGGAATTAACATATTGCTTCTTTGTATTGATGAAATCCACATCAAACTAAGAGGAAGGGTTCTAACTCCCTTTATCTATGCTGCATGCCTGGTGTCATATTAGACCCTGCTTTGACTAGTGCCTGGATAACTTCCTTTTCAATAAAGAATTCCTTTTGAAATACCCAGTTTTCAGAAGTTCATTCTTATTGTTTGAAGGGGAGAGGGTCTGGGCCTTACATAACCATTCACTTATTATTTATTATTAATTTATTTATTAATGGGACTTATATGCCGCCCCATCTCCGAAGACTTGGGGCGGCTCACAAATAAAAACAACAACAACAATAAATAATTAAAAACAAATTAAACTAAATAAGCCCCATTACAATTACAAATTCATCCCATAAAAACTATCCCATAAAAACCGTCCCCTCCCAAAAAATCACAACCCGGATTGGTTAAACAACCAGGTCTTCAGGTCATGGCGGAAGGTGCGGAGGTCAGGGGCCAGACGGAGCTCCAGGAAGTTGGTTCCAGAGGTCTGGGGCGCTATAGAATAGGCTCGTTGTCGGGGGACCGCCAGCTGGCATTGGCCAGCCGACGGGACCCCAAGGAGTCCTTGCCTATGTGCTCGCACAGGGCAGTTGGCATTCGATGTCGGCAGGAGTCACTCCCTTAAATATTGGGGACCCATGTCATGAAGGACTTTGTATGTTAAAACTAAGACCTTATTAGTTTTTCATGCCCCTCCATCTTTGTTGACTCTGAAAATAAAAATAAATAAATAAACATAATAACAATAAGAGTGGGAAGAAAGGTCTCCTCAGGAAAGAGAGCTAGCATCCAGCCCATCTCTCCAACATCCCGTAAGTGAAAAAGTAGAGATTCAAACAAATTTCTTTGTAGGAGGATTCATTTTTATGTGTACCTCAGAAATTATTCTCTAGTTACAAGAACCTCAAGCACTAGAAGATAAAATTAGATTGGCATTCCAGTTATTTCAAAGTTGGAAAGTTACAGGAAGTTATGTAATATCCATTGAAATAGGGCAAGTCACAGAAAAAAAATCAGTAAAAGTTTTAACCAAGCTGTGATAGCAAATCTGGGAATGACATATTGACTAATGAACTGAAGGAGATCAACCTACAGGCCAATTGTTAGATATTAGCACACTTATTGGTGGAATCGACCGAGTGGGAAAAATCAAACAGGCGTCACCAGTCGGAGCCGCAGCTAGCTCGGCTATATAAAGAGGTGCCGCGGCTGCAATTTGTGCCTTCTTTCCTGTAGAGAATAAAATAGAGTTGACTGAGCTGGAGCCCCTTGTCATCTCTACCCAAGATCTCACACTGGCAACGAAGGTGGGATTCTGAGACCAGACCAGCAAGCACGTGGCAGATTAAGTTTGACGGCAACTGTTCGAAAATGGCCAGAACAAATACGCCGCCCACACTGAAGACTGGGACAGAAGATTGGGAATCGTACGTCGACCGATTCCACATGTTCTTAGAAGGAAGCGACCTTCTGAACATTTTGGAACAAATGAAGAGAGCGATCTTCTTCACACACTGCAGGCCCACAGTGTTCAAGATGGCCAAAGCACTATCCACGCCAAATGATGTAAAAATGATGGCCTAGCTGGATTTGGAGAGAATTCTGAGAGCACACTATACCCTCCCCAGCTCCTGTTTAGTCAAAAGGCATGAATTCTGTTGCTGAGACCAAAAGGAAGGAGAGAGTATTAGCGATTTTGTCGCGAACCTTTGGGACATCACCGGAGCTTGCGAGTTCCTAAATGTGGATGAAGCAATGAGAGATCGCATAGTCCTGGGGCTCCAAGATCTAACACTGCAAAGCCACCTGCTAATGAAACCCAAAATAATTCTAAAGGAGGCCATGATCTCCACTCCTTTCGTCGAGACCTGAAGACTTGGCTGTTTCAGCAGGCCGGCCTGGATTGACCATGGGGGCGGGTAGTTTTAATAGTTTGTTTATCATTGTAATTTTATCGTTTTAGCTGTTCTTTGTAATTTAGACTTGTTTTTATTCAATTATTTTTATTGTATATGTTCTTTTTGTATGTTCGCCGCCCTGAGTCCTTCGGGAGAAGGGCGGCATACAAGTCTAAATAAATAATAATAATAATAGAAGAAGCATTGGCCGCGCAAGCATCCCAGAAATCAGCAGCCACCATGTGGAAAATGAATAAGACACCCCAGCAACCACTGAAAGAAACCGCCACCACCCACCACGAGGACATCGAGTCCAAGTCTGAGACCAATGAAAATGACGAGGAAGTGAACCAACTTTGTTCAGAAAGGAATCTGAAAAACAAGGAGCGGAAGAAGAAGGAATTCTGGTGCTCTGGGGGTGAAGGAAACCATCCACGATCAGTATGCCATTTCCGTGATGCCATTTGTCAGCATTGTGACCGATGGGGGCATATAGCAAGAGCCTGCCGAGCAGCACAACCCAGCAACAGAAGGCAAAGACAAAGCACATCCCCCCAGAACAGAACAACCCAGCCTGGAGGGCGCCAAAGCCAGTTCAGTGCCCTCTCATTGTCCTTGTGAGAGACTTGTATATAGGTTAGGAACCCCCAATATGGATATAACATGGCTAAATAGACTGGCTCCAGGTTGGGAAAGGAGTGCAGCAAAGCTGTCTGCTCTTCCTTTGTTTATTCAACCTTTATGTCAAATATATATTGAGGAAAGAGGGATTGGAAGAAGATGAACATGATTTTAAAATTGGAGGAAGAAAGACAAAGCTGTGCTACCCTGATGAGTCTATCCTGGTAACCCAAAATGCAAAGAGTTCGCAAACCCTAGTAATAAAAGTCAAGGAACATCATGCTCAGATTTTTCAAAATATAAAATTGACATACGTAGATAAATTTGGTTGATGACTATTTACCAGGTTGGCTACAAATTATGCCCTTATGGAAATTTTATGTTACATTCCTGTAACTCTCCTCTATCCTACATTACTTTAAGGAAAGGAAAAACACTTCTCATTTCCCTTGTTTTACTCCAGGCCATCTTGGGTTTTACAAAAGGCCAAGTGTTCTTCCATATTTTCCTTCTCCTTGATCATGTTCTCTTGAGTTTCTTTTCCCTGATTTTCCATGGCCATTCCAACATATTTATTTAGTTATTGGATTTCTTTTTTTTTTCTTCCTGCATTATTTTTTTTTATAAATAACTCGATGTGGTGAACATACAAACAAACAAACAATAGAACAACAGAATTGGAAGGGACCTTGGAGGTCTTATAGTCCAACCCCCTGCTCAAGCAGGAGACCCTATATCATTTCAGACAAATGACTGTCCAAGCTTTTCTTAAAAGTCTCCAGTGATGGAGCACCCACAACTTCTGAAGCAAGCTCTTTCACTCGTTTATTGTTCTCACTGGCAAGACATTCCTCCTTAGTTCTAGATTGCTTCTTTCCTTGATTAGCTTCCATCCCTTGCTCCTGTCTTGCCTTCTGGTGCTTTGGAAAATAACTTGACCCCCTCTTCTTGGTGGCAGCTCCTCAAATATTGGAACACTACTAACATGTCAACCCAGTCCTTCTTTCCATTCAACTAGACATACCGAATTCCTGCAACTCTGTCTTACCATATGTTTTAGCCTCCAGCCCCCTAGGCATCTTTGTTACTCTTCTCCTCACTCTAGAAACATCTAGAAGCATCAACATCTTTTTTATATTGTGGTGACCAAACCTGGATGCAATACTCCTAATAGTCTTTCCTCGTCCTCCTTTCCCTACAATAACAATCCTGTGAGTAAGTTGAGCTGAGAGAGAGGGACTGGCCCACAGTCACTCAGCCCACTTTTGCATCCCTCAGCTGGGAGTACAGCTCACCATCCCCTGGTTTCTAGGCCAGCCCCTTAATCACCAGAGCAAACTGTATTTTCTCTTACAATTAAGAGATTAATTGTCTCAAATGGCATGCAGCTAAAATTGATCGTTATCTAAGCACAAGCATACTTACTTTAAAATTCTTCCTGTTTATACCCTTCAGGATGTTATTTTCCTACAAACTGTGAATCGTATCTAGTCCTGCTCCCCGACTGCTGTAAATAGTTCAACCTCTTGACCATTAAAATCCAGTCAGGATGTTATGATTGCTAGATTTCCTCTGTCTCCTTTGTTTGCATTGTCCTATTGATTTAAAGCAGCCTTTCTCAACTTTGCTGACCCTGAAGAACCCTTGGATTATTTTTCAGACCTCAGGGAAACAGAGGTTACAAAATGATTGCATTTGTTTCATTTGTAAGTTTGCCTGTATGCATGAACAGTGTTCTTCAGCTAAAAAAGAAAGAAAGAAGCTTACCTCTTTAATGTGAAACCTCTGCTTGTTTATGCTCTGAACCAAATTTTTTCGGCTGTTTTCTGTGTCAAATTGGTGATAGCACTTATGGATTTCACCTTCCATAGAAATAACAGAATTTCTGTCCTTGCTTTTATTCATGTTAAATAAGAAAATGCTTACTCACATGTTTAAGAAGTTCAAAAAAACTGCAGCACAATGTTCACTACCTTCCTATGGATAGCAGGATAGCAGGAAACACAAATCCAGAACCGGTGCATGAGCAGATCAGTGAATCTCATCTTGAGTGTACAATCAGACAGCAGCTGACAAAATTTTCCCTCTACCTTTGAAGTGTACTTCTCAAGCTGAGCAGAAGATGTAGAGGAAGGATCCTTCACCCTGTCATGGATTTGTGTTCAAAGGGAGAGGACTGATCAGCTTTCTTTTGTAGTATTTCCAGATGATTTTCAAATAGATTTGAGACTTTCTGGTATCTTTCCACACTATCAAACACAAGCAGTAGTGGAAACATTCCAATATTTCCTTTTCCAGCTTGATTTTCCCCAACATTCAGTTTTCTTTTATATCCAAGAATCTTGTCCCTTGAAGTCAAAACATGCTTCCAGTGACTTGCAAGGACTTGTGCAGCTGCTTCATACAATGAAAGATGTGTGCTATGTAGGATAGTTTCTGCAACTGTTCTCCATCTTCAATGCACTCAGCAAAATATGGACTACAGATAGTCCCTGACATACAAACACAATGAAGCCCAAAATTTCTGTTGCTAAGCGAGACAGTGTTAAGTGTCCTTTGGAACCAGCTACCCCGGGGCTTCGTCTGGCCCCTGACCTTCGCACCTTCTGCCACGATTTGAAGACCTGGTTGTTCGACCAATCCGGGCTGTAACTCCTCCCTGGGTGGGGGGTGGTGGTTCTTAAACTATTTTAAATTTTAATTTGTTTAGCTATTATTGGGCTTGTGTGTGGTTTAATTCTTTTTTAATTGTTCATTGTTGTTGTCCTTTAAACTGTGAGCCACCCCGAGTCTTCGGAGATGGGGCGGCATACAAGTCCAAATAATAAATAAATAAATAAATAAATAAATAAATAAATAAATAAATAAGTGAATTTTGCTCCATTTCATCCCCTTTCTTGCCACAGTTGTTAAGCGAATCACTGTAATTGTTAAGTTAGTAATACAGTTATTGAGTGAATCTGATTTTGCCATTGACTTTGCTTGTCAGAAGGTCACAAGAAGTGTTAACGTGACTCCAGGGCACTGCAACATCCATAAATATGAACCAGTTGTCAAGTATCCAAATGTTTATCATGTGACCATGGGAATGCTGCAACAGTCATAAGCCATTTTTAGTGCTGTTGTAACTTTGAACAGTGACTAAACAAATGATTATAAGTTTATGTCTATCTGTACTATTTTCTCAAAAATATTCTTGCAATTCTGATGTTTAAGAATAAATTGGATAAATGTTGGAAATGTCATCAGATACCTGGATCATATTACCATATGTGATGGACTTGTTCGGATGCAAAAAGATATTGGACTAAAATCCACATATGGTTGGAAAAAATGATACAACAACACATAGACTTGAAACCAGAAATATTTTTATTGGGAATTATGCCAGATATCTACAATAAAGAGTTGAAATATTTGATTATAAATGTTTTAACAGCAGCTAGAATTGTATTTGCCAAAAATTGGAAGAATGATAAAATACCTATGCAGCAGGAAGTGATTAGGAAAATTATGGACTGTGCTGAAATGAGTAAATTGACATTTGAAATTAGAGAACAAGAAGATAAACAATTTTACAAGATATGGGATTTGTTTTATCAATGGTTGGATAAAAAGACTTGGTAATGCAATAGACTATATAATTTTGTAATAGAAATATAATAGGCTGATATAAAATATAATGTTGATATATATAACCATTGGATGAAAGTATAACATAAATTTTAGATTAAAAATATATCTCGTATATATGATGAAATAAATAGTTTAATTGTACACAAGTAATAATTGATAAATACATAATGTTTTATTGATAATATGAGAAATTTTCTTTTTGATAAATTGTGAGTGATGAATATGAAAGGATGACACAAAGGATTTGTAACCACCTGACACACTGTATGTATATATGGAAGATGGTTTATATGTTTTGTATGTCCTGTTTGTATGTTTGTATCAAAAATAAAAACTTCTTTATAAAAAAATATTCTTGCAATTCTGCCTTCAGCTCAAACACTCTTGAAAACTCTTTTGTGTGAAACAGATTTATGTGCTTTTTGTCCAAGGTTTCACACATATAACACATTCTTGAGTGAACTGGCCTTTGCTTAACAAAGCTAGCCATTTTTTGTAATATCATCCAGACCTTTTTGATACCAATGTTTGTCCCTGAAGAAAGCAGTGTGTTGGGAGAACATCAGACATTTTTTTCTTACAAGGGAAACGAAATTTCATGGAGTCAATTATTGGTGAAGCACCATCAAGAGATGCCAACATGATTCCTCCAAGACAGACATTTTTTCCCAAATATGCAGTCAAAACATTAAATACATCTCAACCTTTGTATGTTTCATGTAATCCTTTGTAGTAGAAAAAGTTCATGGCAATTTCACCATCATTTACAAATATTTATAAATGCCATAACATGATATTTATTGGTGAAATCTGTTGGCTCATTAATTTGGACAGAAAAGTTTGTTTTTCAGTTTATCACACAAACCTCTTCAGCATCATGGGACATGTCCTCAGTATTATACTGTTTTGTACTGTTTGGTAGTAGAACCTTTTCAATTCTTTGTACTGCATCTAGTCCTAGCGATTTTCTCACTATTATTTTATATGCTAACCTGATTACTTTCTCACCCAATGTCTGACTTTTCTTTTGATGGGTAATAAATTCTGCTACTAAATAACTTGCTTCTTGGGATTTTTTAAAGACTGTGATTTCATTAACAAATGTTTTACTCTGCTCTGTGGCTCCAATAGCCATTTAAAATAGAGTTTATATTTGTAATCAAGTGTCTTTTTAATTTGGTTGAAACCATTGCTGTATTTGTAAATTGTTTGCCACTTATGAGGTACAACGGAACAAGACAATGTGGATCACCATGTTTACTTCACATAAAAACATAGAGAAGTCCTGTGTATTTTACTCTGCTAGTTGTTGCTGACTACAGAGGGCAGGGCCTTTGGTCCGATCTAAGTATAGTACATAAAATTATCTACTGCAATGTCCTACCTGTCAATGAATACTTCAGCTTCAACCCCAACAATACAAGAGCACACAATAGATACAAACTCAAGGTAAACTGCACCAAACTTGATTGTAGGAAATACGACTTCAGCAACAGAGTGGTCAATGTCTGGAATACTCTACCTGACTCTATGGTTTCTTCCCCAAACCCCAAAAACTTTAACCTCAGACTGTCTACTGTTGACCTCACCCCTTTCCTAGGAGGCCTGTAGGGGGCGTGCATAGGCGCACCAAGGTGCCTACCCTCCCTGTCCTATTGTTTCTTTTTTTATTTGTATCCATTTCATGTATTCATAACCATGCTTATACTCATACCTGTTATCTAATACTTGCTTGACAAATAAATAAATATAAATATAATATAAATACGTCCATTTCAAGGCCTTGAAGCCAGTGCTTTCCGAAGACGTTTCCACATCATGTGGCCAGCATGCTGCTACGAAGCACTGTTACCTTCTGACCAAAGTGATGCCTATTCGCATTTGCATGCTTTCAAACTCTTAGGTTGGCAGGAAGTAGGTAGAGGACGGAAGCTCACCCCATCATACAATGCTCAGGTTTGAACCTAACCCTCTGTCAGCTTTGGAAGCCATATTAGCACCAGACGCTTCCACACTGCCACATTCTTGAGCCTGGGAAAATGAGAGGGGGGAATTTCTTGGAGCATATGTGGTTAGACATAATAGCAGTCTTCTTCTAAGCCAAGGTCATGTTATTTCTGCACCTGGCTGAAGAGTGGTTGAGGGGACATCTCATGTTGGGACAGATGGTGATTGGAGCATATGATGCAATGAGGGGTGCAGGTGGTAGATTTGTAATGTTTTATTTATTGAAGGAAAACCCAGAACTGTTAGATTTGGGATTTCCCAGATGTGCCAGTTTACTACTCTAATGAACGGAACCTTTGAGAAGATGTCTGTCTCTGAGTTATTGGTTGGAATTCAGGTTTTCTGGAATGCTGACATCCTCAGCTTTCTAATTTAGGGTGGTGCAATGGCTGAACGATTAAGACTTCATGTAAAACCATAGATAAATGATTTTCATTGTAAAGAAGGACTATTTTTAGAGGCTGTTAATGTAACAGTGCAGGGGAATGCATGAAAAGATTTAAGTTCTTCATTGCCATTACCATCACTATACTTACTGGTATTGCCCATTGTAGAATTATCCTCTCCAAAAATTGGCATATTGGATCATCATTCATGACTAAATAATGTATACAAAATTATTTAAAATAACAGAGTACAATAATTGCAAGAAAGTTATTATAAAGAAGGAAAAGTTGCAAGAGAGAGAATCAAAGGTCACAGACTAAAGTTGGACAAATCCATTACAGGTAGTCCTTGACTTACAACAGTTCCTTTAGTCACCATTCAAAGTTATAATGACACTGAAAAAAGTGACTTATGACTGTTTTCCCACTTACAACCATTGCAGTGTCCCATGGTCACATGATCAAAATTTGGATGCTTGGCAAATTACTCATATTTATGACAGCTGAATTGTCCTTGAGTCATGTGATCACCTTTTGCGATCTTCTGACAAGCAATGTCAATGGAGAGGCCAGATTCAATTAACAACGCAGTTATTAACCTAACAATTGCAGTGATTCACTTAATTATGGCAAGAAAGGTCATAAAATGGGGCAAAACTCACTTAACAACTGTCTCATTTAGCAACAGAAATTTGGGGTTCAACTGTGGTCATAAGTTGAGAGCTACCTGTAATTCCTTTAAAAATGCACTTCTCCTTCCCCTTGATTCAATATATTCCTCCCTGCCCGCAATATAACCTCCTGTTTACCATCTAAATAAATCATGAATTTCGTTATCCCTATAAATCCTATGCTCTTTCATTTTATATTAGCTTGAGAGAATGCTTGCATTTTGGCTTTGCTTTATCATTCCCCAGAAGCATCTACAATGCTATAGTTGGACACTGATGCTGACAATAAAAATCCCTATTTTGATCCAGCAAAATATTTTGAGTTTGTAAATGCATTTATACAGTTTGTGACTAGAGATTCTCATTATAAATCAAGTAGGTCTTAACAATCACAGCCATAGCTAACCACTCACATTCAGCCAAACACACCTACTAGCCACTGATATAGCATACAGCACTTAAGTAACATCCAAGGATCATGCATTGTTGTCCACAGCATGATACATGCAAAATCAGAAGAAGCATTTGCCTAGACAGATGTAATTAATGCTATGATTCCTTCTATCGTTTTGTCAATCACATTGTGAAATAGAAATTTTCAAGTATGTAAAATGTTCGATTTTAGAATTCATCAATAAATGCAATATTAGGCTCTGCACCTGCTATCTCAATAGAAGTGCTTTGCCAGATTTTCTCTCAGGCATAAAATAGAGGCTTTTCATGGCTGCTTCTCTCTTGCCAACACAAAACAATAAATTGATCAAAGAAAAATTACAAAAACTGTATTAAGAACCGGAGTAGTTTTCTTATTATTACCTGAAATTTAACTTCACTGGCACTTTGCTATGGGAATGACATCTTCAGATAACCATTCCCAGAAATAAAACTTAACCAGTTTTAAAACTTAAGCTTTATAATGGTACAGATCAGGAGTAGTAGTAGCAACTGTAAATCATCTCTCTGAGGTGGATGGATGTGTGTGTGTGTGTGTAAGTTAGTGTTTCTCTTTTTGTTTACTTCATACCTTGCAAATGAATATTTTCATATTTCAGAGACATAGCAAAAGACAAGCCCAACTCCATTTCCAAGCCTTGCAAATGAATATTTTGTGGCTGAGAATTTAGCTTATATCATCATCATCATCATCATCATCATCATCATCATCATCATCATCATCTTTTAATGACCCCATAATCCCTTGTGGGGTGGAGTCTGGGCAGCAGTGTTTAATGGCCCGATGGCTTTCCTGTCACCAGTGCGGAGTTTTGTTCAAGCAGATATATTCGCATTGTGCCCAGGGAGAGAAATATCTGCTTCTACCTAGGATTGAACTCACGGCCTCCTGATTGTGAGGTGAGAGCTCCTTCTGTAGGCCACTGCACCACTCATTTAGCTTATATGTATTCATTCAGATATTTAATAGATTTATATGACTTTATATTTTGTTTTTCAATTTCTTTGTTTATTTAGAAATGCGGATCTAACAGGTGTGTATTTGTAAAGAGAGATAATTGATCAATTAGTAGAGGTAAAGGTCTCATGATTCCTTTCACAATTCTAGAGGGAGAAGAATACGTGTTGGTGTAAGTGTGTGTGTGTGTGTGTGTGTGTGTCTTTTGGGAGATGAGAAATAAATTGCTCTTTCAAAATGTTTCTTGTTTGTCTTAGCAACTTTGCCCAAATGCTCTTTCACAATCATATTATCAGAGGTCACCAAAGATACTGTTCCTGACAATGTGTATTACAGCTGAGACTTGTCAGTGGAACAGCCATGATTTTTATTAACATTACTCAGAATCTAAAAAATGTCAACTGCAGTCAGTTTTATAGCCTTACTGTAGATTCTTGTCGGCTCATCCTGCTTGCAAGACTCAGTAAAGAAAAAATGAAGTAGCACATCTGATTTGCGCAACTTTCCCCTCTTTATGCTTTGGAATTGCCGACCAATTAATATTTAGAGCTAATGCCTAAAATTGGTGGATTTACTTATGGTTGCCCACTGCAATATGTCCTCTCTTCTTTCTTTCCTTCTTTCTTTCTTTTCTTTCTGACATTCCCTTCTTGCCATCTGACAGTTGCTGCCAGAACTATCCATGGACTGGCAGCTCAAAAGAGTAACAGGTTTGACTTTGCCTTGCTCTGACTCACTCAAGAAGCACAGAATAGTGTGCTCTGTCAATCAAGCTAATAGTCTATATTTTTTCTACATGACATCAAACAATTTCCTCTTATCCAATATAATCTTATGCCAGAATTAGGGTTTGGCTGCTCCTTTAGCAGGTGGAATGTCTGCTGCATGGTTCTGCCACCTTTCCCCAGCTACAGCTTAGCCTTTTCAACTTGGTAACTGGGAAAAATTGTATTGCTGATGATGGTCTCTCCATCATGTATCACATGTCTAGCAAGGCTATCAGGCACATTCCTTTAGTATGACGGTGGCTTGACAAGGCTCTTCCACCTTTGGAAGTCCAAAATTTCACTCCAGTGGTTTTGTTGCAAAGAATAATAGCTGAAACACAGCAATGGCATTGCTCATGACTCTTCACAGCCAGAGATTGAACAGACATATGCCAACAAGTTGTTCAATAGCCATCAGTTACTCAAATAGCCATCAGTTACTCAAAAGAGCCTTGGTGGTGCAGGCTGCTAAATGCCTAGCACTTAGTTCCAGCTGCCTACAATTAGTGCAGGCTCAAATCCCACCAGGCTCAAGGTTGACTCAGCCTTCCATCCTCTCGGGGTAGGTAAATTGAGGACCCAAGATTGTTGGGGGCAATAAGCTGACTTTGTAAAAATGCCGCTTAGTAATAAGCAGGCATATACAATGGACTTCCGGGTTGAGCCTTCTCAAGAACGGGCGGCGGTTTGTGATCGTCCACGACCGCAGCCTGGCTCTTGCGTCGGAGAGCCCTGATCCTGCAAGGTTTGGGGCTGAAGCTGCCTCGTAGGGGGGCGGAGAAAGGAAATCTGCCAGCCAGAGTGAGGGGAGCCGCATCTCCCCCTTTTGGGTCTGGTCTTTTCCCTCCGAAGACGTCAAGAAGTGGTGGTCAAAAATGGCCACCTCGAAGAGAAGGTCTCAACGGGATTAAGATTGGTGCAGGAGGAAAGAGAGAAGTCGACAGCAGAGGAACCGGGAGTATCGGATGGTAAGATCAAGGCACCCCGGGATTAAGATAAAGATGAGTTTTTTAAAAAAAGAAACAGAAGCAGCGCAGTTCCAAGTGAAGGAAAAAATAAGTAAAATATTTCTGACAGCTATAAGGGGCTTCGAACCGGGAAAGGAAGAAGCCAGCGTAAGAACTTAAGTTTGGGGCTCGGAAAACTTTGAATATCAAAATAAAAGGAAAGGGTTAAGACTCTGTGCAGAAAGTGCCACTTTGTGGAGAAAAATTGGAAACTAAAGAAGAAAGAAACTATCTTGTTCCTTTGTGGATTGGAGTTGTTACATTTTAAAGAGACGCAAGACTCATAGAAAGTGAAAGCTTGAATAGACAAAGACGGACTACGGACTAATTGGTGATATTGATATAGACTCTGGACCTGGGTTAGGATCATAGAAAATTTAAAGAAGAAGAAATAAGGAAAAAAAAATTCTGGTGGCCATCCAAAGAATTAAAATGGAGTTTAAAAGTATGAAAGAACTGCTACAGGAAGTGACTGAACTAACTTGGCTTGTTGCAGAAAACATGGGCATTCAAATGCTGAATAAAGAAGAAGAAGGAGCCTTGGAAAGGGAGGAGCCAGCACAAGAGAAAGCCATCTTAAAAAGACAATTAATACAAAGATTAATACAAATAAAAGGGAAAGGAAGGATGGTCAAAAAAATGAAACTTAAGAAGATAATTAAAAAGGGGAACATTTATGAAACTAGGCATGATAGAAAGGTCCAGAAGGATAGGGAACAGAAAGGTAAAGAGAGAGAGAGGGATTCAAACTGGATAGAGAAGGGGGATAGCGGGATAAAAGAGAGGAGAAGGAACAAGAAACAAGAACAAAAGATAGAGAGACACGGGAATTACATAATAAAGAAAGAAACTTGTTTGCATAGAGATAATGGCTAATGTATTAAAAAGGGGGGTTCTGCATGAAGAAATGGTAATAAGAATATATTATAATTATAAAAGTGTAAAACAATAGGGGTTACTGACAATTTTTACTGGTAAAAGGTTATATTTTATTTCTTATTTACAAAGAAAGGTAAATGATGATTAGATAAATTGAATTAATTGAAATGATTTTAGAAAATGCCTAAAAATGAGATTTGTCAATAACCAAGATTAGTTATTTTTATTATTATCTTGGAACCATAAATAAATCTTAGGGGGATATGTATTGCAGAACCCGATCGATTAGAGATATATTGTAAGGGAGCTTTTCTTTTCTCTTTTTTTCTTTTTCTTTTCTCTATCTTTGTTTTAAAGGGAATGATTATGATTATGCTACTATATTAACCACTGAGGTGTCACCTTCAAAGTAGTAAAAGGGGTGCAAGTCTAGGTTTTTCTTATTCTTTATCTGTATGGATTTAGAATTATGGAGAGAATATGTGATGAAAGGGCAAATCTGACAGACAAAAGAATTCTGTAAATGATCAAAGAGTATTAACAATGTGAAGATAATTAAAGGATAGATATGGATGAACTTTATTTTTAATATGATGGGCAAATATATTGTTATTTGTAAGATTTATAAATGAAGTTTTTAATATATATATATATATATTTGCAATTAACTCGAAATGAACTGGGGGGTTATACAGATTGAGATTAAGATTTGAGATTAGGATTAATTTCTTTGACCCTTTGTCTGCTAAAATGGAATAGAAGTGAAGTCAAATGTTTAAAATGAATATAGATCTACTGTCATATTTGCATGTAAAAGTGACGACCGGGAACATGCTGTCTACTGAAAAAGCTGTTTTAAAAAATTGTTAAAAATTGAATAAAATTTGTTTTTTTTTAAAAAAAGCAGGCATATACAATGGAATGAAGGCTATTGCTGAGCACATCATAGTTTTTGTTGGTAGGAATGCTGGTAACAGACAAAGCACCAGGCGTGATAGCCTATTCAATCCAATGCTTTCAGTTTCAATGCTTTCACCTTTCAGTTCAGTTTATAGCCATAAACCTCATGCTTATTGATTTTATTGTCTATGGCCATGAAACATGTTCTGTAGTTATAGACATATTTGACTCTTTCCATCCTTTGATACCTGAGAAAGTGAACAGTTTGAGAGAAATGCATTATTGGGGAGAAGGTAATGTTCCAGTATTGAAGAAAGTTTGTTGCTGGCTGATCACTGATTAGATACTATACCTTAATGAGGTAACAGTAATAGTCCAAGTATACAGTAATGGGTATACCATATTATTGCTGTTATAAGTGGATTTTCCATAGAATGAATCGCTCTCTGATTCTTTCTCTCTCTCTCTCCATATCAATATCTGTCTGTCTGTCTGTCTGTCTGTCTGTCTGTCTGTCTGTCTGTCTGTCTGTCTGTCTATCTATCTATCTATCTATCTATCTATCTATCTATCTATCTATCTATCTATCCAGCTCATCAGTCTGGAACCCACATCATGTATCTGATATTAACACAGTTGAGAAAGTTCAGAAATATTTCACAAGAAGAGTTCTCCGCTCCTCTACTCATTGCAGAATACCTTATGCCACCAGACTTGAAACTCTAGATCTAGAAAACAGAACTACGCTGCCTTCGGTCTGATTTAAATATAGTATATAAAATCATACATTGTAATGTCCTACCTATAAATGAATACTTCAGCTTCAACCATAACAATACAAGAGCACACAATAGATACAAACTCAAGGTTAACCGCACCAAACTTGATTGCAGGAAATACGACTTCAGCAACAGAGTGGTCAATGTCTGGAATACTCTACCTGACTCTGTGGTTTCTTCCCCAAACCCCAAAAACTTTAACCTCAGACTGTCTACTATTGACCTCACCCCTTTCCTAAGAGGTCTGTAGGGGGCATGCAAAAGCGCACCAATCGTGCCTACCATCCCTGTCCTATTGTTTCTTTTTATTTTTCTTATTTTTTTTTCTTTTTTTCATATTATAAATGAAGCATTCTGAAAGATACTGGATTCATTGGTGAAGCCAATGAAAATGTTATTGAAATTTTCATGTCATGAAAATCTATAAGAAAAAAAATGAGTTTCTTCACAACCATAGAGATTTTTATGTAAGAAAGCAATAATCTGTTCTCCAAATTAATAATAAACACCAACAACCTGCAGGAATGCAGATGAATGCATTTCAGGATCAAAACAGTGAAATTCTGCCAACAGAAATATTAAATATTAATATTGAAATAAATCACCAAATCATCAATCGCATTTAAATAAAACACTTAAGTAATACATCACCTTTGACTTTTGAGAAGGAAATATATGTGATCTGAAAATGAAACACTGGTAGCAGTTTGGGCTACGTCTAGATCCAGACATAAGTTTAATCCAGTTGAGACTATCGTTGAGATAGAATTAAACACACTTTTTAAAAAAAAGCATGAAATAATTTTAGCTGCCTTCAAAAGATTATTGTGGCTATTCAGGGTTGAAAAACAACTACCCTATTATTACATATAAGCTATTTTGGTTCTCTAATCTAGAATTAATTTGGATGCAATTTCTATTATTTATAATTTTCTGTGTCATCAAATGCCTAGCCGCTTAACAACATCTCTTTTCTTTAGGAAATAATTATCATGGGCAACTTCTGCATCTATCATCTCCTGTAATGAGGTTATTAATAATTACATATCATTACATCTGTTGAATCGTAATTTTAGTTTTAATTACTGGATGCATCTATGAGTTTCAGATTACCATATGATCTTAGTTATTTACAGCTCTTCTAAACTGGTAGGCCAGAATTAATGCAAATTGCCGTAAAAAACAGTAATTGTGCATTTGTTTTGAGTAGAGTTACCAAATTATAGGAATGTAAAGCAATATGATATGTTTGAATTTGAAGAAAGGCGATTTGAAGTTATCAGCCTCCAACTGGCCAAACATTCATAGATTTAAGTATAAATAGTATCCAATCAGCCTGATGACTGCCTTAATTACAAAAACTTCTTTTTTCTGATATAATTTTCCTTGAAATTTCTAGTTTTCTTCTGCTTTTATATAGGGCCTTTCAGCAATTGTAGCCTCCATTGTGGCCAAGAAAGATAGTGTACATTCACAGTGGAAATTTGCAGTCAGAAAATATAAATATTTGATCATGGTAGTATGTAGACCTTACAACTGCAAAGCTTGTTAGGAAAAAAAAACCTTTCTAGAACTCCCAATCCTTGTAGTTGCAAAATGTGTGTTCTCTACTCACAACTGTAGTGCTGTAGATTTTGTATAGACTTCTTTGTAAATGAGTGTTGAGCACTGTAGCCTAGAAATTTTCACCACCATTTGGCCTCATCCTATTCCCTCTCTCCCCACCTTTTAGTTAGGATTGTTTTGTGTGTGTGTGTGTGTGTGTGTGTGTGTATAGGGTTAGGGTTAGGATTGTAAAATTATATCTTTTTAATATTGTAAATTTCCCCTAATTCAGTGGTGGGGTTCAAATAATTTAACATCCGGTTCTCTGCCCTAATGACCGGCTGGGTGGGTGTGGCTGGGTGGGTGTGGCCAGGGGGAGTGACAGCACTCAGTCTCCTGCACCACCCTGGAAGTCAAAATGGGGTGCAGGGGAGGGGAGTGCGATGCCCCCCCCATGATCCATTTTGGTCCTGGAAGGCCTCCTGCATCAACCTGGAAGCCAAAATGGGGCACACAGGAGACTCCTGGAGGGGTGGGGTGGGCAGAGCCAGCCAGAGGTGGTATTAGTCAATTCTCCGAACTGGGGAAAAAGTTAACAACCGGTTCACCCGAACTGGTGCAAACTGGCTGAATCACACCTCTACCCTAGTTACCTTGTGGTAAGATGGCAGGTCAATAAATTTAATAAATAAATAAATTTATGTAAGTAAGTAAATAAGCAAGTAAGTAAATAAATAAACAAACAAATAAATAAATGAAAGAAGGCAGGCAGACAGGCACGTGTAGATTGGACCTTCATATGAATCCTATAATAATCATTTTTTATTTCTTTCTTCAACATTGTACATATGTACTAACACAATCCCTATCTATCACAATTTCACCAGGATATTGTAAGAGTATGTGGCAGGCAAGGTTTGATAATAGAGATTAGAGGAAGATACCTGCAAGACATGACCTTTGTCTTATGCTGCTGCAGGAGAAATAGATGAAGCTAACCACGTTAATGAATAACAATGAAAATGTTACGCTTTTGTTCAAATAATGATTGTGACCTTTATACCTAAAATGATGTCTATTCTGTAATCCTTTTATACCAATATTTTGCCTTACTCTGAGTATGATTGTAACATTGAAATTACTCATGGAATAAAAATGTAAGTGAAATGAGTCTCAACCAATCAGCTTCAAAATACAGCACTTGCTAAAGTAGATAGCAAACAGCAGCTTCATTTTTAAATTGTGCTAAAGCAAAACATCTATGTCAACTTGAATTTCTGTGTATATTTCAAACTGCTAATTTCTTCATATTTTGTCTATGAAACATTTTTTATGCTTAGCAATTTAAGACTTTTTTCTTCTCAATCTTTTGCCTATATTGAGGCTACAATCCCATAATCATTTATCTGCAACCTGTTGTACAGACATTAGGAGGCCTGTGTCCTATTAGTTTTCTTATTCTGTAGGAACTTACATGATACTTAATGAAATAAAATCTGTTATTCAAAATTTTGGACAATTCCCAAGAAACGGATGCTCCCACTTTCTCTTTCTCTTTCAATTCATCTGTCCTAGTCTGACCGCAAGAATCAAATTTACTTCCTGTCCACTTTTTCCATATTCTATGTTCATTTAATCATTCTCCATAACTTATTGTTTATTCTTAAAACAATTTTACAGAATTCCAAAATTGTGATAAAGAAGTCACAATTTTACTTGCCATTTGTGTGTGTATGCGTGTTATTATATTATCTGTATTTATATAGTACATCATTTTGTAGGAAGAAAAATCAGGTCCAGTTCCAAGCTGGGAATAAAATGGAGGCTACTTTAAGAAAGAAGGTTTATTGATGAACATAACCAACAACAGCATGTAGTTCTGGGACAGCTGACAAATTAGCTTGATGCGTGCAAGGATTTTTATACAGCTTACAATATTTTGTAATTTCGAGGTTTGTTTTGCATGCTTTTATTTTTGATTGGTTTTACTTGTTTCACAAAGGCTCATGATAGGTCTTAATTATTGCCTTCCTTGACCTTAATCCTGTCAGGCATGTATAATTGATTTTATCCTGTTATCTATTGCCTCTAGCCTGCCTTTCTTAATGGACCAGTATTGTTTCCACTTTTCTCAATGAATGGGGTTAAGGTCATGCCATGTTCTTAGAATTTGGGTAGGGAATGCAAATTCTTAATCCCATCAACTCCAGCCTGGGGGAGCTGTAACTTAAGGCATTTTGTTTGTGGATAGATTGGCCCAATCTTTCTTAATAGGAACAAAATACCTATCTCTAAAGACTTCAGGCATCTGAAAATCTTCAGGTAAGATTTTTTTCTCCATTTCTCCTTTGGGGAAATATAATATTCTACATATTTTAATGTCCCCCAAAATATTTCATTCTCTGGGGGGCGTGGGCTTCCCACAATTTTATAGATGTCTAACCTCAAAATAATTCGGTTACGGTTTTATAAGATACCAAGCTTAATGGCCTTTGGCCAATGCATCATGATTTTTTCCCTACTCAAGCCAGTAATTATGTTATTGCGTTGAGAAATAATATTTATCTCTCCCCCCATCTCCCTTTTCTTTTATACAATTGGTTTTAAACAAAAAGCCTGTGGTTTGGGAGCTGGGGCTGGAATATGTAAGTTTACTGCTTTTATGTACTTCCTTTTGAAGGATTACAGGCTGAAAATGCATTAAATGATTAAAATAACTATTTTGGAATAAATACCTGGTTTTCCAAACAGAATGTTTTCAGTTTTCCCAAAACTAAAATAATGATACTATATATTAATTTTATAATACTATGCATATATGTTTATTTATTTATTTAATTAATTAATTTATTTTTATTTATATTTGAACTTGTATGCCACTCCATCTCCGAAGACTCGGGGTGGCTCACAGCTAAAACACAGAACAATAAATACTTAAAAGACCATTAAACTAATAACAAGCTCAAATACTAAAAACAAAACATTAAAAACCCTTAAAAAGCCCAAGAAGGGGTCACAGCTCGGGTTGGTCAAATAACCAGGTCTATAACTCTCGGCGGAAGGTGCGGAGGTCAGGGGCCAGACGGAGCTTCAGGGGCAGTTGGTTCCAGAGGTCAGGGGCCGCAACGGAGTAGGCTCGTTGCCGGGGAATCGCCAGCCAGCATTGACCTGCCGATGGGACCCCGAGGAGTCCTTGCCTATGAGCACGCACAGGGCGGCCGGTATTTGATATCGGAAGAAGATGCTCCCTTAAATATTGAGGACCCATGCCATGCAGAACTTTGTACGTCAAACCTAAAACCTTGAATCTCACCTGAAGCGCAACCGGTAGCCAATGCAGGCCGTGCAGGAGGGGGGTCACATGGGAGAACCGGGTAACTCCCATCACCACCCGCGCCGCCGCATTCTGCACCAGCTGCAATCTCCGGATGGTATGCAAGGGCAGTCCTAGATTGAGATATATATCAATCCAATTTCAAACCAATGACTCTGGCCAGTGAACAATAATAAAAACAATTAAAATTATTTAAATATGATACAAAAAGAAATTAATGACAAATAGCATCTAAGAGTAATATATTTATTTAGCACATGGCAATGGTACATTGAAAACTAGGAGTCTACAAAGTTATAATGCTTGGCTGCCTAAGATTGCTAGCATGTTCAGTTTACCTTCATGCACTATTGAAGGTGCACCATAGGGGCAAAATAGCTCCACACAGAGTAGCTAACACTATTCTGTAGGAGGGTTGGTATCATCTGGAGCCTTTCTCCTCCAATTTTGCATTTGGGCAGACCCTGCATCCACATGAAATTCCACTAGTTTTTGTTCTCACCAAAGTGGTACTTATGTATCTACTTGTGTTTGCATGTTTCCAAACTGCTAGATTGGCAAGAGTTGAGGCAAGTGATGGGAGCTCACTATCCTAAGACTCAAACTGCTCGAGTACAACAAGCCAACCTTCTCCAGTGACTTTAAGCTGCTGAGCCACCTGCATCTGGAATAATATAATCTGTTGGTATCAGCATAACCAGGAATAAGGCTTTTCACACACTTGGGAACAGCAGCCTGGAAACATAGCCAGCTCTTCAAGGTTTTCCAAAAGGCCTGTAGGATCAGGGTCATCCTAACCTCAGAGGGCAGGCACTACAGCAGAAAAGGCATGCCCCGTGTCCCTGCTAACCAATAATCTTTGGTGGATGGAACCAAAATTCCATCCTGCCAGACCAAATTGGACAGATGGAAACAACTGGAAGAAAATGCTCCCTCAGATAACCCAATCTCAAGCCGCAAAGGGTTTTAAAGGTGGCAATCACTATCTTGAATTGCACCTGAAATATACTGGTAATAATGTCATGCCTAATTATCTCAGAGTAACCATCGTTTCAAGAGTTATTTCATCTATTACATTGGATAGTCTGATAAAATGAATTAAAATATACTACAGAGTACTGTTGTTGTTTGCCATAATAACCAAAAGTTATATTTCAGTGACAGTGTGCTGAATTAAAAAATAGGGTAGATCTGGGCAGTGATCCATATCAGACACTATTGAAACCTTGGTGATAAGAACTATAGCAATAGCACTTAAACTAATATACTGCTTCACAGTGCTTTACAGCCCTCTCTAGGCAGCTTAAAGAGTCAACATATTGACCCCAACAATCTGGGTCCTCATTTTACCAACCTCAGAAGGATGGAAGGCTGAGTCAACCTTGAGTCTGGTGAGATTTGAACTGCCAAATTGCAGGTAGCCGTCAGCCAGCAGAAGTAGCCTACAGCCTGCAGTACTGCATTCTAACCACTGCAGCACTGCAGCTCTATAGTGACCAATCTGGAAGGTACAATCTCCCGATTCTGTAGCAGGTAATAGCTTAAAACACTAGGCCTTGTTTAGTTGTTAATACTAATTATTTTTTCAACAAACTTTATTTTCTAATGAAAAATATCTTGTTCTTTGATGTGCATAATTCCCAGAGAAAGACTTTTAAAATGCAAATTTCCCTGATGTAAGCTTTCCTTTTAAGCATTGTTAATTCTGCTTTTTATCAAGCTTCCAATATAGCAGACAGAAATATATCTTGCAGCAGTGTTTTTCTTAAGGTAATTAAGGGTTGCATTTTTCTTTTTGTTTCTTAATGTACAATAACATTTTTTGGGGGGATCCAACATCTGCATGCAATGTTTCAAAAACAGCAAGTGTTGAGAAGGAATTGAGAAGGAATATATGAAATATCAGTTCAAACTGCAATTTCTGCAATGCTTGAATTATTCTCTGCAACCTAGAATCCATTAACATACCATGGATGAAATCCTATTACTTAGAAAGAGTAATACTGTTACATACTGACACAGTCTTATAATATTTTATCATTTATCATAGCTGCCCTTATTAATTCAAACAAATTTTTAAATTTTTTACAACTCAATGATTTATTACTCTTAGATATCTAAAAAGGCACAATATAGCAGATCCTATGCTATATTGCATGTAGTTTCAAACTGAAAAGCAGAGGTGGTATTCAACCGATTCGCACCGGTTTGGGTGAACCGATAGCTGTGATTTGGCATGGGTCGCTGAACTGGTGGCGACCCCTTGGCTGGCCATGCCCCCAACCTGGTTTCCCGGTTGCTGACTTGTCCTGGTCGCTCTCCTAACTTTTCCTACGACGTGGCGGCCGTGGCGCAGCTCGGGCAGATGTCCCAGGGCTGCTGCACATGTGCACTGTGTGTGCCGCCACCACACATGCGGTGTGCATGTGCAGCAGCCCTGGGACATCTGCCCGCCTGCCCTTCCTCCCTGAGCATGTTTTTTTCCTTCTCCCGACGGACACGACTCTTCCAGCCTGCCCCAGCCAGCAGGTGGGTGGGCAGATATCCTGGGGCTTCTCGCCCCACCCTTGTCATGAGATGCCTGCAGCTGCTGCATGCTTTTTTTGTGCAGCTGCAGTCCAGCAGCCACACCGAAAAAAGCACACCCTGTTCTATGTGCTAGGCCTGGCAAATCAAAGCAGCTGGTGCATAGAACAGGGCAGTGCCGGACTGTTGGAGAAGCAGAGTGAAGTTGGAGATCAGTAGCTGCCTCTTTCGCAGTGCAAGAAAAAGTTATCTGACTTTTAAAATGCATCCGTGTGATGTCTGCCTCCCTTCATGCTCCTTGTGCACACCGGGAGCACCTAACCAGAATGAGAGAGAATGAAGTTGCCTGCTATGAGGCGAGTGCCTTGGTTTCCCCTCTTGCTCCTCACGGTCGTCCTGAGCTGGTGCGGTTCTTTACTTGGGCAGCCAGACGGCCGCAGCAGTGTCCACAGCAGCAACAGGCAGCGCCGCAACAACGAGGTACAGTAAAATTTGGCAGTGCAAATTTATCTCCGAGGGGCTTCTGGTAAAAAATGGCTTGGGTCCAGGGTACTTGCAGAAGCGTCTCCTGCCAGTATCGCATTCCGATCGCCCTGTACGCTCCCACAGGCAGGGTCTCCTTGGGGTGCCATCAGCCAGACCATGTTGGCTGGTGGTGCCCAGGGGTAGGGCCTTCTCTGTGGGAGCACCCACCCTGTGGAATCAGCTCCCCTTGGGGCTCCGCTTGGCCCTGGACTTCTGCTCCTTCTGCCATGGCCTGAAGACTTGGCTGTTTCAGCAGGCCGGCCTGGACTGAAATGAGGTGGGGTGGGTTTTTTAAGGGAATTTTAACTAAATTTTACTGGTTTTTAGATTTATTGGGCTTGTAATTTAATTATTTTGCATTAACTTATTTTGTATTATGATTTTATATTTTGAGCTGCCCTGAGTCCCTAGGGAGAGAGGGTGGCATACAAGTCTAATAAATAATAATAATAATAATAATAATAATAATAATAATAATAATAAAACAAAAACCACCCCAAAACAGAACTCATTCGGCAGGAAGACTCGGCAGGCAGTTGTGATCTTTAGTTGGGCTTTTTTTTGGTCAGGAGGGGAAGGTACGTAGGAAATCACCCTGTCTCTGCAGCATCGGTCATGTGACTGAGTGGGCATGGCCAACTCGACATAACTCACACCAAGGTGCCGCACCACCTTGCCAAATTGGCCACGCCTACCCAGTCACATGACCACCAAGCCACGCCTCCCCCAAACAAGCCACGCCCACAGAACTGGTAGTAAACATTTTTGAATCCCATCACTGCTGAAAAGAGTCTAAATGTCTTAGTTTTGTATCTTATTTTGTAAGTAATCAGAACATTTCAAACGAAATTTAATTTGTAAATATAATCATTGTCCGATATGACAATATTGTATGCTTTCTGTTCTGTGGAAAGTGAGACATTTTATGACTTGATGAATTCTGAATGGTTGAGAAATTGTACAATTATACAAATTATATAATTGTAACTAATTGTATTTATTTTAACACATCTTTCACCTTTAACATACATTTAGCAGCCTTACAATGTTTGCCTTTTAGCTTCACCTATTGCTGAACTTTTGATCCACTTATTCTGAAATAAATTGGCCAAATTGAATTCAGGTGGTTCTGTACAACAGCATTCATATTTCCTTTTTAAAACATTCATTACATACAATTATATGTTTGTATTTTTTTTAAAAAAATGTTTAAAATGCTCATTTAGAACATTCTGCCACGAGCCACTTTTATCAAAGGATCACTGATAATTTAAGAGGCAATTGTCTCTTTAACTGCATCCTACAACATCTTATCTGTTAAAGCTATGGACTCTGCAAGTGCAGCTCTAGGGAAGTGGATGTCATCCAAGCAAAGCTTAATTTGGGTAACATCAATATTTGCTCCATTAAAAGCTTACTATACTACTTGTTAGCATAGCTTGGGAATACCATCTGTTTTTTTTTAAGCTATAGTATTATAATTTATCTCACTGGCTCCCTTGCTTCACCTTACCAATTCCTTAAAGTAATTATACATGTATTGAGGAATTGATAAAGTTTATTTTAAGTGTGATCAAATGTTTATACTTCTTAAAAATTGTTGAGATTGTCCAGCCCCTTTTGTCCCTTAGAAACAAAAGAATTTATATTAATAGAAAATCAACTTAGAAAAGTAATGCCACATATATAATTATAATTAATCTTTTATGATCCATTTATAATTTATTTGCCAGGATAACGCTAGAAAAGGCTGTTGGACCTGCCAGAATTTCAGCCTCTAAATAGAAACAATCCTTGGCTCCATTTGTTGAGAAAGGTGTGATTTATTAGAGATCAAATGTATTGCAGCATTGCAAAACCAGAACTGAAAACCGTGTGCCAAAATCCCCAAGTTCTACTTTCCCCCTTTAACTTTTTCTCACTGCCCATCCCAAAATTAACCAATCAGGTTCAGGCAGGGGTGGGATGCTACTGGTTCAGACCGGTTCAGGCATACCGGTAGCTCCGAAGAGCAGCTGTCATAGAAGTGATTCAGTCTGACTTGCTCCGAGGATCTTCAGTTGGGCCCTCCCACCTGCCCTAGCTCCTAGATCCTTTTTATCCTCTCAGCTGTTCTGTGCGGCAGAGCGGGTTGCCCTGCTAATCAGCCGAGATGCCTTTGTAGCAGATTTCACAGCAAATGTGGCTCATAATAGCACACAATTTAACTATATATAGATATGTCAGACAATAAATATGGTCCCAAATTGTCTCACTTAACAGGAAGACTCACTTAACAGGAAGACTTGCTATTTTGGATCAGGTGCACAAATGCTAGACACATGAGGTTGTTAGAAATAATCCATTGCAGAACTGCAGTGGATTTAAAATTTGGAACAAGAATGTAGTGATGAATACGAAAGCCAGGCTGTAACTGCAGAGTGGGTTAAAGGCATGACTTGAACCAGTGCAGCGAAAGCCGTATGCAGTCAGAGAGGAGTACTTTTGGGATTAAAATAAATGCTTGTGCATGAAACACATCCTGTGTGACATTGTATATCAGGATAGTAGAAAACCAAGCCAATTGCTATAGTAAATGTGTTTTTATGATTAATGATATAGACAGAGGGTCAACTCATTTGATGCCTAAATAGCACAGCTTATGTGCCAAAAAAAAACTTTACTATTCAAATACTATTAACTAAGATGATATACAGCTTCATTTATAATTACAGAGTGGAAAGTTAGTGCATTGTGCTGGATCTCAAGGGCAAGAGGAGAAGGAGGCTGAACAGGTGAAAAGAAATGGAAAACTCCCTTTCTTTGCCTTTTGTATTTGGAAGGAAAAAGTAATCAAGTGAGCTGCATTTAGCAGATTCTATGGATTGCAAGGTAACTGTGAGAATGCTCTTGATCTTGAGGCATGGACGTAAAACAGATTTTCTTAACCTAGAATTATTGCCCCAATATTCATTGGGAACCAGCAGAGAAGCTAAAGCTGCCTGAAGTAGGTTTTTTTCCCTTCCCTTTCATTAAGAGCTCTTTCGTTACACAAACAAGCAGACATATTGACATACACATATATATCTAATGGCTAATATAATTTGCTTATAATTTGCAGTTCAGTGACTGAGACAAGATGTCCTTCAGTGTGGATCGGACTAAGAGTCATTCATGTGTGATGGGCCATGTAGAAATTTGGTAAGTAAATAAATAAAACAAATTTATTTATTTATTATTTATTAGATTTATATCCCGCCTCACTTCCCCCAAAGGGGGAAGTGCTGATTTTGCAATTGTTCTATCTTGTAGTCCTATCCATGGTTCTGAAAAATTATTGAAACGAAGCTTATAAAGATATCTGCAATATATAATTGGCTTGCAGTGTCCCTAGAAGTAGAAGAATCAAAGTATTTATTGTCTTTACTAACTGGTAGAAAATCTTCAGAGTTTGATGGAGACCGTGTTTCTCAGCACTGTTTTGCTGGCTGAGGAATTCTGGGAGCTGAAGTCCACAAGTCTTAAAGTTGCCAACGTTGGAGACCCCTGGTTTAGACTATGTATCAAAGTATTTGAGTACAATCAAGTATTTTGTACTGAAGATTTGCTCTTTAGTTAAAACTTGTGTCTTGCTGTATCTCTTCCTATTCCCATTTCACCATGAGCTCTATTAATGAGCTGGACCATTGGCTGAATATTATCTTTTGTAGCTCATAAATGGACCATACCTGAATCTGCTTCAGTGCAATAGTTGTATTACATGCCTTCTTGCTATCATTCTTAGGTGACCATAGAGTCCTATAATTTCATCCACTATTTATTATTTAATTTTAAAAGCAAAAGCAATAGGATTATTCATCATGCTAGCTTTCTAAAGGCAACAAGTACATAGGGAACATTTATTTCCCTGTTTTTAGGCCACTGGTTTTTAAAGTAAAATCATAACTTATATTTGAAACCAACTATGGATTTCAAAGAATGGATTGTTTTCTCTTGTTTGAAAATCCTTGTGTTTCTTGTTATTATTTAGGTAGAGTATAGTTTTGTCCTTGATTTAACCAACTGTTAACTTAAGTGAAACAAGGTCCAGCTAATTCTAGTCCATTTCAAACCAGCCTCCTTTACTTGGTACGTCTAGTATATGACTGAAATGAAATTCATCATTGTACAACTATGCAATACTCAAGACTGTGATAACTGTCATTATAATATCAGAACACAATTTCATCAATTATTTTGAGGGTTAGCAGATATGAATTGGTTGGTTTGGATATAGAGCAGTTCTAGAACTGAACAAAATTTTGAATTCTATCATAGGGCAAATTTTCCCATTGTGCAAATAGAAAGGTGTACATTTGGACCAAATTTCGAGCAGGAAGGGGCAACTGGGAGGCATTTGAGAGAGAATTGAAGTGATAGGAAATTGACCTATTATATCCATTTGGTGGGCTTTCTGTTATAGGATACCCATCCTTAAACAAAGATGACAGTGATTGTCAGATCACTGAGATGAGAAGAGATCTCCAAGGATGGATCTTCTCCTTCCGGGTCTGATGTTTTAAAAATCTTGCAGCAGGAAATCTAGTCTCATAAGCCATGGGCTGCTGTCTCCAGAGCCACAGGGTTGCTCCCTAAGTCAGTACATTTTACCTGTAGCAGGTAAAAGCAGAGGAAACACAAACAGCACATTCAACTGCAGAAGAGAATTGGAAATCTGACTACTTTAGCAAAACATCATTATATTAAGTGGCTCAAAGAACTAAAAGATCAGAGAATGGTTTGTTGTCTATTTAAGTCCATGTGTTTAAGAACGTGATTTAGTAGACTTGTATATCTCAAGTTATTGTTTGCACTGAAACTGTCCTTCATTTGCAATTTAAGAGGATCCAAAATCTCTGTTTCCTCTTGAGCATAATAGGAGTTTAACTGAAATAACCCTATTGTCCATTTTCAAGTAGTTTACACCGTTAAGAAGTGTTCAGAAAGCTGAAAGGGTTTGTGATTAGATCTCTTATGTCCTTAGAATGACTTTAAAAACTATTGAGAATTGGAAGGATAACAATTCCAATTTTTGTTTTAATGAGATACTGCTGTGTTGAGAAACTATTTGAGATAAGAAATGAAATAACCACAAAATAAATGAAGAAAAAAACCTAGAGCTTTAATAGGGAAAACTCAGGAGATGAAAGCTATATTTCATACAAAGGGCTTGTAAAATAAACTGAGAAAAATACACTGAGAAATATTCAAAGAGACAGTACTCATCTTTTGTTTCCTAATTTTGCAAAACAGTGACAACCATAAAAGAGTATCTGGCTCTGAAATGAATTCTGGTTCCATTAAAGTATGTTCCTATACAACAGAGACTGGAAAACCTAATTCATTATTTTCAATTTTACGTATGATTAAAGATATTACTCTGTACTAGGGCAGATAAGTGACTGCTGCAGTCTCACACAGCATGAACTCCTCTCTATAAAATTGAATTTAAAAAAATATAAAATGATATAACGATATCCTTATATTCTCTAATTCTAGTATTCATTGACACATTGATTACAGATTGTGACACAGGAAATCTGAACATAATAACATAATATCATTTCATCATTCTGCAGAATCCATTATTTACATAATATAATATTTGCTAAATTAAAATTTCAGATCACAGGAAATGTTTTCAAGTCCATTCAAAAAAGGAAGTGAATTTCATAATACAATTTAGAATTACAGTATGGACTCCAGTGTGTTAAGTGTTACATAAATCGTTATGTGGTCAATTCATTTGTGTGTGTGTGTGTGTGTGTGTGTATGTGCGCACGTACACATGTGTGCCTTCAAATCAAGGTTGATTACTGGACTAGTCATTGCAGTTTTATTGGCAAGATTTCAGAAGTGGTTTGCCATTGTCTTCTTTCTAGGGCTGATCAAGAATGACTGGCCCAAGGTCACTTCGCTGGCTTTGTGCCTAAAATGGGAGAAGAACTCACAGTCTTATGATTTCTAGCCTTAACCACTACATCAAATTGGGTCAGTTTTCTTATTGAATAAAATCTGAAAACAATAAATAACTGCAATGCAATAACAATGCAATAAAATACCATTAATGTTATCAAACTCCCAAGGCCACTACCCCATATTGTAAGATATTTTTAAAAATGCAGTTTGAAGAAATTTAAGTCCAAATTTTTGAAGAGAAATGATCTTACACAATGTTTTTCACTGACTTCTGATGGATTTTCCAGGGCAGAAAATCAGAAGAATTTGAGTGGGAATAATCAAAATACACAGATTATAATTTAGCATGATATGTATATACAATTTTATAATTTAATTTGCTTGGATTTGCCCAACTACTGCTTGGAAATCCAATAACTCTGGTTGCAATGGCATGCCACTTGGTTGAAACTCAACTGATTGTCTACATAGTTCCCTTATTACATGGACATAGGGAATAGAAATCTTAAATATGATATTGTTAACAACAGAAGGCCTGCAAGATCACATTCAACATAATTTCAACTGATGCTTTTTAAATGTTAGGGATTATAATTCTCCCAATCCTTTTTTATGGACCGGACTCACCTGCTGGTGAGTCCGGTCCATAAAAAAGGATTGGGAGAAGCTTTGGCCTCCACTATGGAGAGATAGCAAATGACAAACCATAAATCATGGTGTCATGATGCAAACTAAATCCCTTCCATACTTATATCTAATGTTATGGTATGAATTATGACATCATCAAGCATGCTTTGTCTTTCTGGCACTGTTATGGGCAAGTAGAGAAACTTGAGGCACTAGGTTGGCCATCTCTCTATTAGGATATATATTTTTTTTCTTTTTAAAAGGCTATATTTATATTTTAGAATTAAGAGCACGGTCTTGTAGGTTTAAAAAGTGCATCAAAGAAAAAGCAAAAAGGTGCAAGTATTCAGAATAACAAAATAACAGAGCAAGTTGCTCTAGTCCAAGTTGCTGTTCGAGCAGGAGACCAATACAGGTGGTATTCAGCAAGTTCTGACCAGTTCTGGAGAACCGGTAACGGAAATTTTGAGTAGTTGGGAGAACCGACAAATACCACCTCTGACTGGAGATTTTATAGTATCCTTCCCCTGCCCCGCCCACCAAGCCACACCCACAGGACCGGTAGTAAAACAAATTGAATCCCACCACTGCTTATACCATTCCAGACAAGTGGCTGTCCGTTCTCTTCTTAAAAGCTTCCAGTGATGGAGCAGCCACAGCTTCTGAAGGCAAGTTGTTCCACTTGTGAATTGTTCTCGCTGTTAGGAAATTTCTCCTTAGTTCTAGGTTGCTTTCTCCCCTTGAGTAGTTTCCATCCATTGTTTGTTGTCTTGCCTTCTGATGCTTTGGAAAATAGGTTGACCTGCTCATTTTTGTGGCAACAAGAGCCTTGGTGGTGCAGGCTGTTAATAGCCTAGCACTTAGTTCCAGCTGCCTGCAATTAGTGCAGGCTCAAATCCCACCAGGCTCAAGGTTGACTCAGCCTTCCATCCTCTCGGGGTAGGTAAACTGAGGACCCAAGATTGTTGGGGGCAATTAGCTGACCTTGTAAAAATGCCGCTTAGTAATAAGCAGGCATATACAATGGAATGAAGGCTATTGCTGAGTGCATTGGGTTGTATCCCAAAAACTGTAAGCCACCCTGAGTCTCCGGAGAAGGGCAGCATATAAATATAAATAAAAAAAAAATACTGCAACACTGAGCTCGTGTCACCACTAATTTAATCAGGGTCAGGGACATGTGAATATATAGCATTCTGAAAACATTACAGCTGATCCATTTCTACTTTGTTTTCCCCCGTCCTTTTTAAAAATGGCTTTAATTGTCTTATACTGCAACATAGATCTGGTTGGTATTCAGATTTGGTTTTTGAAAAGCACATACAAATACATAATTTTTTGTATACTTTACTGCCATCATACATTCTCTGAACCCTAGAGAAGCAAGGTTTTTAGAGCTTGTTATGTGTCTTACTGAGAAATGATTTTACGATTATTAAGGGTGTCTTTGAGCTCCAACACAGAAGAACAACAATTCGCTGGAAATGCTTTATGGCAAGGCTCCCAGTAGTGATGCAAATTGACATTCAGTGCCAGCTATTTTATCTTTCCAGTTATTAAATTCAACAAAAGAGGAATAAATTTAAGGTTTTATAATAATACATGCTGTGGAACAACCACCAAAAAGACTGGTTGTTTAATCTGCATTTTCCTTGTCTCCCTTCCTGTCCTCAGCTTGGGTATTGACCTCTGTTGTTGCAGGCAGTTTGGCTTTACTATCTCAGCTAGAATTTAAAGCAGATTGTTATGTATGTAGGTTTGAATGTTATTGGTTTATTTGAACTGTTCTTGTAAAATGTCAAATGGTATTGGTTTAAATAGTGCGGGAAGAATCCCTGCACTCCCATTGGCTGGCAGCTATGGCTGCAGGCTATAAGAAGCAGCCGTAGCCAAGCCAGGACGGGTCCATTCGAGCTGTAGTCACTAATAAAGTCTTTGCTGGAACTCCTCGCGTCTGACTCTTCATGCAAACTTAACACTGGCGACGAGGGTGGGATTTCCCTGAAGAGAAGACGACGGACGAACAACAAGCAACTGAGTGAGATGGCTGCGCTGAACCCCCCCAGCACCGTCGATCCGGCGACGGAAGACTGGGAATCGTATGCGGATCGTTTCCACATGTTCCTGGAGGGGAACGATCTCGCCGGCATCCCCGAGAGAGGAAGAGGGCGGTCTTTTCACGCACTGCGGTCCGCAGTCTTCAAAATGGCGAAGGCGTTGGCGGGAGCACAGAGCTGAAGGTAATGGAATGGCCCGACTTAGAAAGACTTTTGAGAGCCCATTAAGGCCCACACAAGTATCGTGCCTCATTAAGAGACACGAATTTTACCGTCAGGATCAAGGGGATAGCGAGAATGTTAACGACTTCGTGGCAAGTTTAAGGGACATTGGGGTGCTTGTGACTTTACCAACTTAGAAGAGGCCATGCGTGATCGGTTTGTTTTAGGCCTTAAGGATAAGGTTTTACAAAGCAAACTATTAATGAAACATAAGATCACGTTTAAAGAGGCCATTGAAGAAGCTGTTTCAGCGGAAGCCACCAAGTCCTCAGCAGCGGCCATGAAAAAGATTAACAAGGCTTCAAGCCAGGCCTCAAGCCATTCTGATGGGGATAAATCCACATCTACTCATTGCGAACAAATAGACTCTGATTCTGATGGCAGTGAGGCAGAAGAGGGGATTTTTAAACTCAGAATGGAAAAGAAAAGAAAAGACTCTGGGAAGAACAGGCAAGGGTTCTATGCAGAGGCTATGGGGGCCACCCCGCACTGATTGCAAGTTCTTTGACTCCATTTGCCTACGTTGTGAGAAACGGGTCACATAGCCAGAGTCTGCAAATCATCCAGAACTCCACCAGCTAGGAAGAAATTCCCTGATAGAGACTTTAAGCCCAACAATTTCATTGAAAAATGGGGCGAAATTTAGAAGCAAATGGCAAGAGTGAAACACACAAACAATCACATTGGTCATTCTTCACCTAAAAGCAGAAAGGTCATTCTTCACCCTTAAAAAGCAGAAAAGTTCATGTGAAGGTGTTTATTGAAGGAAGACCTTGCCAAATGGAAGTGGACTCAGGCTCTTATTTATCTATGGTGTCATGGGACACCATCCACAGACTCTTTCCCAAAATTCAGAAAAAGCATTTCCAGAAGCAAGCACTGACTCTCAAAGACTACCAAGGGAACAAGATTCCAGTAGTTGGAGCGAGAGATTTCAACGTCAGTTTAAAGGCCACACCAAACGTTTGCCCCTGACCATCATGGACAAGGATCGCCCAAGTTTGCTGGGACTTGAGTGGTTCAAGCCACTTGGCATCGAGGTGACTGGCATCCATCATCGTGAGCAGTTCTGACTGGGAAGAGTCCTTGAAGTCTGAGTTTCCAGAGGTCTTCAGCGAAGGACTGGGCAAGTATATGGGGACCCCTATTGCTTTCAGCCTAGACCCCAAGGTGCCCCAATTCGTTTAAAGCCCAGGAGGGTCCCATTTGCTTTAAAGGAAAAAATTGATGCACAATTAGATAAACTCATTGCTCAAGGGGTTTTAGAGCCTACTGACCACTCCAGATGGGAAACACCCATAGTCACACCAGTCAAGTCTGATGGGTCAGTGAGAATCTGTGGTGAATACAAGGGGACACTAACCATGCGCTGCAACAGAGCGCATATCCTGTACCAGTTGTGCATCATCTGCTCCATTCCCTTGGCAGGGGTACAGTATTTGCTAAACTGGATTTGGCTCAGGCTTATCAACAATTAACAGTTGATGATGCCACTGCAGAGGCACAAACAATTGTGACCCATAGAGGTGCCTTCAAATGTAAAAGACTACAATTTGGAGTAAGCGTGGCACCTGGCATTTTCAGAGCCTTATGGAAAGAATGTTGCAAGGACTGCCAGGGGTAGTACCTTATTTTGATGATGTATTAATCTCTGCTGAAAATGACACTCAGCTTCAAGAAAGACTCAGAGAAGTCCTTACCAGATTCAGAAAAGCGGGTTTAAAAGTCAAGGAAGACAAATGCACACTCAAAACAGACAGAGTTGAGTTCCTGGGGTATATGATTGACAAGCATGGCATCCATCCTACTGATGCCAAGGTTAAAGCAATCAATGAAGCCCCTAAACCTCGATGCAAGGCAGATTTGCAGGCCTTCCTTGGCCTTATTAACTTTACCACATGTTTCTACCTCACAAAGCATCTATTGCTGAGCCCTTACATCGCCTACTTGATAAGAATGCTGTTTGGATCTGGGGACGGAAGGAACAGTCAGCATTTAACAGTATTAAGAGACTAATCACGTCTGATGCTGTGTTGATACAATTCTCTGAGAATTTACCTGTTGTTCTGACTTGTGATGCATCCCCTTTGGAGTGGGGGGGGGTTTGAGTCACAGGCTTCCCAATGGACGGGAAGCCCCAATTGCATTTTACTCTCGCACGCTGTCCAAAGCAGAGAGGAATTATAGCCAATTGGACAAGGAGGCTTTAGCAGTTGTTGCAGCTGTTAAGAAATTTCATGAATTTCTGTATGGCAGGTCATTCACCATTGTTACAGATCACAAACCTTTACTAGGCATTGTGGCAGGAGACAAACCTACACCTAATATCCTGTCACCAAGAATGCTGAGGTGGACTGAATTTCTTGCAGCATATTCCTACAAACTGATTCACAGGCCTGGCAAGGACATTGGACATGCTGATGCACTGAGTCGTTGCCCACTACCTTGCCACAAGGAGGACTTTGAACTTGAAACTCACACCTTTTTCCTGGAGACCGTTGCTAAGCTTCCAGTCCATGCTGCTGAGATTGCCAAAGAAACTGCCAAAGATGCTGTGTTGGCACCTGTTATGGGCTGGATTAAGAAAGGTTGGCCTCTTCAAGATCTACCTCACCTTGCCCAACCTTTTAAGTCCAGGCAAACTGAATTATCTGTATTAAGAGGATGTATTTTGTGGGGTTACAGGGTGGTTATTCCTGCAAAACTGCAAAGGGAGGTTTTGGAAATGTTACATGAGGGTCATCCTGGGATTGTAAGGATGAAAGGTTTGTCCAGGAGTTATGTATGGTGGCCAGGTATTGACAAAATGGTTGAAAACTGGGTAGCCTCTTGTCCCAATTGCCAGGTAGTCAGACCTGCCCCACCTCACGCCCCCACACAGGAATGGGAATGTCCTAGGGCCCATGGTCTAGAATCCACATTGATTTTGCAGGCCCTACAAGAGGGCACACTTTTCTAGTGATAGTAGATGCATACTCCAAATGGCTAGAGGTAATTCCAATGACATCCACTACTACTGAGGCTGTTATCAAGCAGCTCAGAAAATTGTTTGTAACCCATGGGTTACCAGATGTCCTTGTCTCTGACAATGGCCCTCAATTCACATCTAACATTTTTGAATCCTTTCTAGCTCAACAGGGCATCAGACATGCCCTCACTGCCCCTGGCACCCTTCGCCAACGGCCGGGCTGAACGCATGGTACGCTTTACCAAAGAGAAGCTTCAGCAGCTGGGTCCTGGGGACATCACTGAGAAGCTTGAAAAGCTTCTTAGTGTTCAACACATCACTCCTAGCCCATCAACTAACTTGTCCCCAGCAGAGTTGTTGATGGGCAGGAAACTTAGGTCTTCCCTTGACCGCCTCCATCCCACTTACGCACCCAACGCACCACTGGATTCCACTTCCAAAGTTCGTTCTTTTAGTGTGGGAGATTCTGTCTATGCTAGGAACCTTCTAGGTGACCCCTTGTGGATTCCTGCTGAAATAACTCACATCACAGGCCCTCGTTCTTACAGGGTACAAACAGAGGATGGCCTTCTCTGGAGCAGGCACATTGACCAACTTAGATCCAGGGTCCCTCAAGAACATCACCCCTGTCTCCCTCTAGGTCCCTCACCTGATGTTTCTTCTAGGGGGGAAGGGGGAACAGGAGGAAAATCAGCAAACAGGAATCAACCCCATGTGTAACGAGCCATTGTGACAGGAACCATCCCGAACCCTGTCACAAAGCCAAGATCCATCCTTAGAAGTGGAAGATTGCACATCACTACCTGACTTGGGTGCTGACATTGGAATGGAGATGGGTTGGGAGGAGAGACCAGATTCTAACAATTCAACAGGGTCTCCTTTCACAGGAAGTCCCAACAGGGAAATGTCAGCAGACACATTTCCCTCTCACTGGGTGAGAATGTTAAAACTTCTGAACCACGAAGGTCTCAACGTACACGCAAGAGCCCCACCTATTTAAAGGAATACATTAGATAGGTTGGGGTTTGGTATGGACTGAACCTAGTGGGGAGGGGTGTTATGTATGTAGGTTTGAATGTTATTGGTTTATTTGAACTGTTCTTGTAAAATGTCAAATGGTATTGGTTTAAATAGTGCGGGAAGAATCCCTGCACTCCCATTGGCTGGCAGCTACGGCTGCAGGCTATACGAAGCAGCCGTAGCCAAGCCAGGACGGGTCCATTCGAGCTGTAGTCACTAATAAAGTCTTTGCTGGAACTCCTCGCGTCTGACTCTTCATGCAAACTTAACACAGATAAGGGAGCTTTTCAAAAGTTAGGATTAGGAGTGGGGGGGTGGCTGGTGGGGTGAAATCAGGCCTAAGGCCAGCAGAGAAATATAGGGGGATAGAAATGCTCCACCTGGTGTGGAAGATAAGGGAGGGGGCACTACAGAATCCCTGTGGTCAGTTGTAAGAATTAATGAATGTGGAGGCCCTGCAGTGGCCATAATTTTGGGACTGGGTCATAAGTAGCTTTTGCATCCATCATAACTCCAAACAGCCAAGAACTATCTGTAAAGCTAACTTCTTATATGGCCTTGGTGGCTCAGGCTGTTAATTGCCTGCACTTAAGTTCCAGCTGCCTACAACTGCTGTAGGCTCGAATCCCACCAGGCTCAAGGTTGACTCCACCTTCCATCCTCTCGGGGTAGGTAAATTGAGGACCCAAGATTGTTGGGGGCAATAAGCTGACTTTGTAAAAATGCCGCTTAGTAATAAGCAGGCATATACAATGGAATGAAGGCTATTGCTGAGCACACTGGGTTGTATCCCAAAAATTGTAAGCCGCCCTGAGTCTCCGGAGAAGGGCGGCATATAAATGTAATTAAAAATATATATATTCCTCTCCCAACTTTAGTCATCAATTTAAACAAGTGCTAGCACGTTGTATCAGCACTAGAGTTACCAAATCTGAGCTGCCATCAATCAAATTTTTATTTATGATGATAAACCAGCATAAGGAGGGTGGGGTGCAAGCAGTAATTTTAAAAGGTAGCATATCTAAATTGCATAAGGTTAAAAAAGCTAAAAAAAATGTATATAAAAAGAAAATCTATGAAAAAAACATAAAAAGGAATAAAACTTTAATTGAATACAGGGAAATGCAAAAATTTGATAGCTAACAGCTGCTTGCACACATTAATTCTGCTACAGCATGCAATATTGCCAGTTTCTGCACAGCACTTGTTTCCCAAACCAGCCTTAATGAGTATTTAGCTTGTCAGTTTTGTGTGTGTGTGTGTGTATGTGTGTGTGTGTGTGTGCGCAAGTATGTGCAGGGGTGGGATTCAAACTTCTTAATAACCAGTTCTGTGGGTGTGGCCTAATTTGTGGGTGTGGCTTGGTGGTCATGTGACTGGGTGGGTGTGGCTTGCTGACTGTGCATAGCTTGATGGTCATGTGACTGGGTGGGCATGGTTTGTATGTAAATATTATAAATATTTATGTATATATTGATTTTTTTATAACAAAAGAGCAACTTTTACCCAAAAACAGGCAAAGCAGGCAGGCAGATTGAATTGCTCACAGAATCACAGATTAATTTAGAGATCTATCTATCTGCAATCGGCTACCTGAGTCTGTCACATAAAATTTGCTAGCAAGCAAACTCACAAAATTAACTCACAACACACCATGTATGTAAATATTGAATTTTTTATAAAAAAAGAGCAACTTTTACCTCAAAGCAAGCAAAGCAGGCAGGCAGATTGACTTGCTCACAGAATCACAGATTAACTTAGAGATCTATCTATCTGCAATTGGCTACCTGAGTCTGTACTGAAAAACTTCAGTCCTAAGGAAGGTTCAGCTCTGCTTTTAGATTAGCTAGAAAGCAAGAAATCCAAGGATTTCCTGCTTTCTAGCTAATCTAAATCTCCTGGCAGAGCAGAACAGCTGATGGTCGGGGAAAAAAAGGAAAAATAGCAACTTACCAAACCAGGCAAGTTGGATGGCTCGCATGCCGGGTAAGGAGTGAGTGGGCGGGGAGGGGAGGGGCCAGCCAGTGGAGCGATTTGCCGGTTCTTCGAACTGGGGACAATCGTGTGTGCAGCATTTGCAAGAAATCATCAGCTGTGCTGCCTGGCCAGCTGACAAGCGCTGTGCTCGGGTGCACAGCATTTGAAAATCCTTTTGTTTCTTGCTTTTTCAACCTCAGCTGTGCCTCGCAAAGCAGCTGACGAGGGAAAAGCAGGGAATAAAGGACAGCTTAGAGCCGGGCAGGCGGGTGGGCCAAACACAAACCGGTTCAGTGTCAGCTGTTCTTCACAGCTACAGGTTCTATAGAACCAGGTGAAACCGGTAGCATCCCACCCCTGAGTATGTACATGTGTATGTAAATAAATAAATAAAACCAAGAAACATAACCAGAGAGAATTACTTCTCTGCAACTCTTTGCTGACATCTAGTGATTGCCTGGGAGAATACTCTGCAATCATTGACCAACTAATCTATTGTTCCTTTGATAAGGCTGTGCAAAGCTCTATGCAAATGATTTTCTCAACTCAATCACCCTTGTAAAGCCAATTTGTTATGTCCACTGTTCAGTTATACTGTGAAGTCTTCTTCTCCGCATCCAATCTATGGCAGGACTTCAAGGCAGACTAGGTCCCATATGTCTGGAGAACTTTTGCACATGATTCACTGCCTCTGCAGTGATAATACATGGACAAACCTCAAAATATTCCCTCCATATGCAAGACTTGTCAGTTCAGACAGCGATGCTGTACATTCCAGCAACAGCCAGAACCAATAAAGAAGAAAACTTTTGAGTGGGCTTTTTATATTGTAAAGTGAACATGTTTTATAATAAGTGAATACATTATTTTAGGGCTCCAAAATTTACTTGATATCAAAACCATCCTTTCCCTTACAAATTATACCTATGTTATATTTGCACAAATGACAAATGTTCATATGTTTCCTCTGCCATTTTCTCCCCTCTAAGCTTTTCTTGACATTTTCAAAGATACCTTCCTTATAGGTATTTGCATTATAATGGATCTTGTACCTGTTAAAGGACACCTTTGAAAACAAAATTTGTTAACAGTAGATGGAGAATTTTTTCCACAGTCTTCTAGCCACAAACATGCTTGCATTATTACAAAAAAAAGGAGTGAATGTGAGTGAAAGAAAAATAGGAACCATCAGAGAATGTCACTGCCATGAAACATTAGCCCTATTACCATTAACTGGGCTCAAAGTACTATATTCATTTTGATATTTTGCTTTCCCTTGCATTGCTCTGAGTCTTCACTGCCTGAAGTCAGTTGTTTGTTTGCTTCTATTATGCCACATTTAGAATAATGTGTGCCTAGAAATGAGCTAAGGTATTTTTTGCTGTACTTGCAGTATTTTTGATAAACTGAAATGCTAGAAGTCATTTTTCTTTCATTACTAATTTCTGATTTTCTCTTTTCTCAACTCTTCTAGGAATATGTTTTCAGTTGAATTTTTGCTTGCATTAAATATAAATTCTTCTAAGGAACACTGAGTGTTTGGAAAATTGCAATCAAAACAAAGTTACTCTCTATTTTGAAACTAAGGAAAATATAAATAAACTACCATAGATTAAGGGTTTAAGTGTTTCAAGGTGATGGATTCTGTGTAGGGCTGGAGTTGTTTGGCGAGAAATTTGGCTAGATTCTGTAGAGGTGAGCCTATGGAGCTGACTATGGGTCTGAGTGGTGTTCCTTCTTTGCGTACCTTGGGGAGGCCATAGAGCTTAGGGCATCTGGATGATTTTTCTCTGGGGATGATTCTTTGCTGGATCTCTTCACTGATGGGAGAGGCTTTTATTTTGGATTTGGTGGTTTTTTCCAGGTATGGGTGGGGTCTGTATTTAGAGGTTTGTATGTGGGGTCTTGGAGTAGGTTGGATAGTTTGGATTGGTAGTCAGATGTGTTCATCACGACTGTGGCGTTGCCTTTGTCTGCTGGGAGAATGATTATGTTGTTGTCTTTCCTCAAGTTGGTGAGTGCTTTTTGTTCTTTGTGTAAGTTGCTTTTGGATGGACTGCTGGAGCAGATGACGTTAGTGACTTCAAGTCTGATTTTACTGGCTACATCTGGGTTAATTTTGGTTAGGCTAGCTTCAACTCCGCATATGATGTTTTCAGTGGGGATGCATTTGGGGGCGACTGCAAAGTTGAATCCCTTGGAATCCATCACCTCACACGTACAAAACTCTTTCCACTTCACAGAAACAATAAAGAAACAAAACCTACAACCTAGCGACCTACTCGTGAGCTTTGATGTCATATCCCTCTTCACCCAAATACCTATTAAAGAAGCCTTGACAGCTATCCAAAACAAATACAACCCCCCTAAGCACATCCTAGATCTGACCAACCACTGCCTAACCAACACATACTTCATCCACAATGGACCAAGATACAAACAGATAGAAGGAGCACCTATGGGATCACCCCTCTCACCCGTCATCACTAACCTATACATGGAACACTTTGAAACCAATGCTCTAAACAAATCTGAACAGAAACACAAACTCTGGCTGAGATATGTAGATGACACTTTCGTAATTTGGCCACACGGGAAAGAAAAACTGGATAACTTCCTCACACATCTCAACAGCCTACACCCCAAAATACAATTCACCATGGAAACAGAAGTCAACAACCAACTTCCCTTCCTGGACGTCCTAATTTACAAAAAACCCAATGGCTCCCTAGGACACACCATCTACCAGAAGAAAACACATACCAACCGCTACTTAAATGCACAATCCCATCACCACCCTGCACAGATCAACTCTGTAGCCAAGACCCTCATCTCCAGAACCAAACGCCTAACTGACAAAGACCACCTGAGAACAGAATTACACACCCTCACTAACATATTAATTTCCAACGGATTCCAAAGAAGCACAATTACCAACCTAATCCTAAGGGAGACTCCCCCCAAAAACCAAGACACAGAACAGGACAACAGTATCACCCTCCTCCCCTACATCAAAGGCACCACAGATAAAATCAGCAAAATTCTTCACAAACACAATATCAGGACAGCCTTCAGCACTGACCAAAAAATAGCCAGCACCTTAAGAAACCCAAGGACAAGATCCAGCTAGAAAACCAAGGAGTGTATGAAATACCATGCAAAAATTGCCCAGCCACATACATTGGACAAACCAACAGGAGAATAAATGCTCGCATTGCAAAACACAAGAACGCAGTCAGAAAAGAAGAAAATATTTCCTCCCTTTTCCAACACCTTAAAGCCATAGGACATGAAATTAATTTTGAGGGATCCAAATTAATCTCCAATATTGAACACTTCAACAAGAGAATAATCAGGGAAACCATTGAAATAGAGAAACACACCCATAACATGAATAAATGGGATGATACCTCCCACCTACCAGACATCTGGAAACTAGCCCTTATCAACAAATGAGTCCCAGCCACGAAAACCAACACTGGACCTAGAACAACACATGACACCACCACCAATCTGCCTCACCAGACTCAAACCCAAACCCATCCCATAGATAAAAGGCAACCACTGTCCAGAAACCAGACCATGGCTGTATCACCAGCTGCTATACCCTCCGACCCCCAAACTAAGCAAACTGACATACACCATGAACACATAGCCAGACCTCAAACTCGGCGCCAAACCAAAGCCTGGAACGTTACATCACAGCTCAGGATATCACATCATGGAACTCAGGAGGTTACACCACAAAACCTCAGGATGTTACAACACAGCCAACGACCCAGGAGATTACAGCACAAGACCCAGGATGTCACAACAATAGAACTCAGAAGGTCCTCACACAGTCCATTACCCAGGTTGTTACAACACAAAAGGCTGAGAGACACACAGCCAGTACCTCAGCCACACAGGGTCTTATGAAAAAGCCAACCAATCTGCAAACATCAACTCCATCAACCAATCAAGAAGTAACAACACAGCCATCCAAACCACTTACAACAGAGCCAGCACACCACACCTCCCCACCAGTATTTATAGAGAGACGGCAGCTCCAATCACACTTTGCTCGCACAAGCACAAAGCCGAAAGCACCAGCCTGAAGATGGCGAGTAGGACCTTGTCGAAACATCGCCAAGATACTCTCAATCTTACACGGGAAAAGACCCGAACACACCAAGACCTGCATATATATTTATACTTGTTAGGGTTTTAAAATTAAACCAGTATAACTTAGTATCCGAAGTGCATTTACTTATTCAGATTTGGAGGACATTTGATTATCAAACAAGTTTTTCAATTTTAATAATTTCTAAAGAAGAAACAGAGGGATATGATAGGGATGAGTCAGAAGTATTAAGAAGGCAGTCATGATCCTTTTATTAATGTACATTGGGAGATTTGAATTGCACAGAAATGACCATTGTATTTATAATTTCTTGTCTGCCCTGCAGATGTCCTTGAGAAGCCATATAGACCATTCTGTCCAACTCTTGCCATATGCTAAGCAAACAAACAAACAAACAAATCTGATTACTGCACTGTAACTGGAAGAACCATGTGTGCTTGGGAGAGATGACTGTCTCCTCTTTTGATTCAGCTGTGGGATTGAAAAAAACAAGTCTGATCCTGAGTTCTAATCTTAGAAAATTAAGCATTTTTAAAATAAGCTTCCAGTAATAAAGGATTATGGAACGTATTGTTGGTTAAGTAGAAAACTTACCACTTCAAATGCTAAACCAAGTGCTTCTAACTCTAATTAAAACAGTTAGATATCTAATATTTATGGATAAAGTATAATTGATCAAATTATTGCAGAATATTAATTTGTAGATGTCATATTTTTATAAAATGTCTTGCTTTATTGTTATAAAACATTTTGCTTTAATGCCTCTATTGACACTAGCCAGACTTATTTATTTATTTGGATTTAGAGACCACTAGGAAATTGAAAGTGTAGGCTCATACCCATCACAAATGGTCCCAACTAAGCAAATTTGCAGATACCTGAATTGGAGTATTCTTTTCTCTAGAAACCAGTGAATTTGTCTTTGAAAGAAATGGGGGAATGTGAAAAACATGGTATAAGGAGAACACTGACATTTTTTTTTCATTAGGTTCAGAGGCCAGGAAATTCATCTGACATGAATAAAATAACTGATAATCCCAACTATAGAGTCGCTGTTAATAACTGAACCAAGAAGCAATATCATTTATAATAATCAATTTATATTTCTTTCTGTAAAAAAAACCCCATGCATTTTATGGTCTATGTAAGGGAGCATCTTATCACTCTATCCTTTTTGTCTAATTCAGAATATTTTTCAATAGTAACTATCCCTCCTCTCTTTTTTCTCCTCTGTTATATTTCTCCTGTTTTTCCATCTTCAGATTTAGATTAAATTAGATTTATTGGATTTCTATGCTGCCCCATCTCCCTAAGGACTCGGGGTGGTGTACAATCATAAAACAATACAAATACTATACAATTAAAAAGAGAATTAAACATGAAACCCAATAATCAAACTAAAACAATAAACAATTCATTAAACCAATTCATTAAAACCTCCATTCCCCCCCCCCTCAGTCCAGGTCGGCGAGTTGGAACAACCATGTTTTCAGGCCCCGACGGAAGGACTGGAGGTCAGGGGCCACCCGAAGCTCCAGAGGCAGCTGATTCCATAGGGTGGGTGCTCCCACAGAGAAGGCCCTACCCCAGGGGTTGTCAGCTGACACTGTCTGGCCGATGGTACCCCAAGGAGGCCCTGCCTGTGAGAGCGCACGGGACGCTGGGAAGCTGTTAGTGGCAGCAGGGTCTCCCGCAAGTACCCCAGTCCTAAACCATGTAGGGCTTTATAGGTCAACACCAGCACCTTGAATCTCACCTGGAGGGCAACCGGTAACCAGTGCAGCTTGCGCAGGAGGGGTGTAACATGGGAGTATTGGGACACCCCCATCACAACCTGTGCTGCTGCATTCTGGACAAGTTGAAGCCTCCGGGTGGTCCTCAAGGGCAGCCCCATGTAAAGAGCATTGCAGTAGTCCAGCTGGGAAGTAACGAGTGCATGAGTGACCGTACGCAGGGCATCTTGATCCAGATAGGGGCACAACTGGTGCACCAGGCGAACCTGGGCAAATCCCCCCCTGGCCATGGCTCCCACCTGTTCCTCCAAATTGAGCCGTGCATCCAGGATGATGCCCAAGTTGTGAGCCCTATCTATGGGGGGCAACACCTCTCCCCCATAGCTAAATATCCTGGATGATTCGAGATGCCAGTACATATAGCCATTCGGTCTTAGCCGGGTTGAGCCAGAGCTGGGTTGAGCCGGACCCGCACCGCCTCCAGAATTGTGATTCTGATTCTTCCTGAATAGTCTGCTAAACTATCTCTATATGTCTGAGGTCCCCAAACTTGGCAACTTTAAGACTTGTGGACTTCAACCTCCAGAACTCTCTAGCCAACTGGGAGTTGAAGTCTACAAGTCTTAAAGTTGCCAAGTTTGGAGACCGCTGCTATCTGTGAAAGTGATGTGTAAGGAGAAAATTGATTAATATATGCAGATGGGGATCAATTGATTTTTAAAAAATGATGCATGTTGTTGAATAGGACACGAACTTTAATTAGTAATTACTTTATTTAATATTACTTTTTTGCCCTCTTTCTGCCATTTCGTGCAGCAGGCAAATATTTACATACAAATACCATATATAATTATGGCAGGTAGGAGATTTATTGTCCTTAATTCATTTAAATAAAAGCTGGCAAACCTAGATTGACAAAGTGGAAAAGCCTTCCATGGTTTGAAAATTATGCTTCTATTGATGATATTTAAATTGAATTTACTGTTTGGCAGCTGCATTACAATACTGCCTCATATTCAGCTTGTTATTGATGGCAATTCCAAGAATCTTTTTTTACCAATACAATTTCAAAGAAAGCCTCCATCTTATATCTGTGTATTTGATTTCTTTTTCTAAGTAAACCAGTTTGAATTTTCTACATAAAATTTCATTCTGCTCCTAAACTTTTCATTTTTTTTAGTTTGTTCAACAACCTCTTTTTAAATAAGACATGCACATATTTAAGGTATTATTTTGTTATAACTTATAATACATTTAAAGACATAAAATAAAGTAACAATTGAATAGAGTACAGTATTTGTAGCTCAGGGTTGAACTGTGCAGTCCTAGTATTCTCTGAACTTGATTGTTTTCTTGCAGATGTTCCATTAGCCAATTAGGTCACATCTTCAGGAGTAGACATACAAAATAGTAACTCAGTAACTAAACTTGTGGCCACCTAAATTTCACACTTAAGAATCACTGTTTTAAAATATTAAATCTGATTTTGCATTTAGGTATTTAATAGGCATTTTCTTCACTTCTCCATTTATATACTTAAGGAAAATGTTGAAGAATGCTTGACTCAGGAACAAAGGGCCTTGGTGGTGCAGGCTGTTAAACGCCTAGCACTTAGTTCCAGCTGCCTGTAATTATTGCAGGCTCGAATCCCACCAGGCTCAAGGTTGACTCAGCCTTCCATCCTCTCGGGGTAGGTAAATTGAGGACCCAAGATTGTTGGGGGCAATAAGCTGACCTTGTAAAAATGCCGCTTAGTAATAAGCAGGCATATACAATGGAAGGAAGGCTATTGCTGAGCACATTGGGTTGTATCCCAAAAATTGTAAGCCATCCTGAATCTCCAGAGAAGGGCGGGATATAAATATGAATTAAAAAATAATAATTCTATGGCATCCTATTAGATAATTTGCTCTGGTTTGATGAAGAACTAAAAATTGTGAATATTAAATATATATCAAACATGTTAAATGTTGAATAATTCGAAACAATTAGAAAGAAGTCATAAATTTTAATTCATTTTCAGACTTGAAAGAGAAGATTAAAAACAAAACTGAAGCATTTCGACTTACTGGATGTTAATGAAAGTTAGATAGTTAAGCTTTACTAGACTGAAATTCTTTGGAAAAGGCAATGAATCAAGCAAATCATTAGCTTACCAATTATATAAGGAATATAATTCTTACTTTTTACTTATTTCTATGATGAAGGATATGATACACCAATTTGTTAATTATTATTCAAAATTATCTAATAAACAGAAACTTAGTTCAGAAAAATGAAACATTTAAATGGATCACTACCTTATAAAATTGCAGATAAAATCATTCTTAGTAGACCTATGACAGAAGATCAGCCTAATGAATCCATTAACCCTTAATCTCAAATAATGACTGAGATTCAGATATGTAAAGATTCAGATGTGACACAAGCTTGTTATTTCTTTGATTTATGAAGAAGGATTCAACACATCCTGAAGCTTTATTTAATTTGGACTAGAAACATTTTACAGCAATTCTTACAAAAGTGGGCTTTTGTTCAGAAGAGACAGAGAGAAATAATGTCAGATGTATCTTAAATGTTTCTAACAATACAAACCTGAAGAAAGAAAAAAGTGATCATGATTTTTGTTGACTCTGAAAAAGCCTTTGACAATTTGGAATATCTCTTCATGTTTTGAAGGAAATGGATTGTGGCTCTAATTTTTTCACATGGATATAGAATATATACAAAGAACAAATGGGTTTTTTAAAACTAATTTCATGACTTAAATCAGCTACACAGAAAATAAATTAAAATTGTATACTGATGATGTTGCATTTCAATCACTTATCTTACAGAATCTTTAACATTGTTGATGGAATATATATAGCAATATGCTTTTGTATCAGGTCACTTAAAAAAAAAAGAACTGAATTTGAAAGAAGTTGGAAAGTATGTCCCCAGAAAGGCAATTTTCTACTAAGAAGGTAAACTATTTTCAGTCTCTTTATAAAAGATTTGTTTAAGAATAATTCTTTACCAAACTGGTAAATTTTTAATCAAGAGGTCATAGTAATAATTTACTTTCATATTCAATAGCAAACATAGGTTTCTGGGGGGGAAATGCAACTGATATTTTCCTTCAGTATAATGACAATACCAACAGGACTTCTATTGCTAGCAATATTTCAAAGCAAAATCAGGAATTTTACAAATGATTATTGTATATATGAATGAAGATAAAATAGATATTTTATAACAACTCAGGATATAGTTTACAAGAAATATTTCCTTTCCTTACAGTGGTATGAAATGGTATGACATGGTTGATCCACTAAACTAGCATTTCTGCTATTACTACTACCCTCTCCTTAGTAGAAACCATTACTCTAAAGAGTTTTTTTTAAAAGTCTGCTTCTTTACAAGTTTACATGAATTCATACCACTTCACATGAATGCCAAAAACATTTAAATAAATATATTCTTCAAAGGCACTTTAAAGCTAACCAATATTTGGAAATATTTTATTGCTTTTGCATACTGGCTGCTCAAAGGATGTTCCATAAACTGTCAAGCTTTAAACATTTTCAAGAAACAAATTTACATGCGGATGCAAAACATCACTGCACTACCACACTTGGGATAATTAATTCTGCGTAAATCCAACTCTCTTTCAGCAAATAAATATTCTTTGATATATAATATTTTTCTTCAAAGATTCAAAATGCTCTTCTTTCATCTGCATAAAGCTGTAAAATCATTAGTTATAGCTGTAATACCTGCACTGATTATAAAATTATAAGCAATTATTTATTTTCAGAGATAAAAGGCAGACTAGTAGGAACACTTATATATCACTTATGTGCCTTTCACTGAGTTTGTATATTTCTTACAAAGAAAGAATATTCATCTGACATACAAAAGAGGATTTTTTTTGTTCTCATCCAAAGGTTATTCCTTTATTAATGTGAATATGGGTGAATCTGCAATGCAGTTCTATTCTAGGCCAAAGGCTATTTTATCTTCATGATTACTTCATGGGGGGGGGGGGAAAGATTGTCACTGAGTTCTTTTGCATATAACAAGAAAATGGAAAAAGCAAATATGCGTGAATGATTTAGGTGATCCAGTCATATTTTTGATGTCATATATAATACTGACATATATTTCTTTCCTTTTAGTGGTAAAGCATCAGTAGTGGGATTCAAATTTTTTTACTACCATTTCTGTGGGCGTGGCTTGGTGGGCGTGGCTTGGTGGGCGTGGCAGGGGAAGGATGCTGTAAAATCTCCAGTCAGAGGTGGTATTTGCCGGTTCTCCGAACTACTCCAAATTTCTGCTACCGGTTCACCAGAACTGGTCAGAACCTGCTGAATACTACCCCTGTAAAGCATGGCATATGGGTTCAAGTCAGGCCTCCCCAGCCAGGTGCCATCCAGAAGAGTGGGATTATATTATGCATAATTCCTAGTCAGCATAATTAATTATAGAATTTGAAGTAATCAGTAATATACTTTTGTGTTTGGCATTACCTTTATATCCATAATGTCCTTCTCTAGCATAACACTGAAATGGGTTGTTTCCAATTAAAGATATTTTGTCACTTATAGGTTGACCTCTCTTCTTTGTGGCAGCCTCTTAGATATTAGAATAGCACTATCATGTCACCCTAATGTGACATGATAGCAGTATTCCTGCAACTATTCTTCATGTGTTTCAACTTCCAGTCCCTAATCATGTTTGTTGCTCTTCTCTGCACTCTTTCTAGAGTCTCAACATCTTTTTTATATCATGGTGACCAAAACTGGATGCAATATTCCATTCATGGTCTGACTGAGGCATTATAAAGTTGTATCAACACTTCACGTGATCTTGATTCTATCCCTCAATGAACTGGGGATTGTAATTTGTATTACCTGTGATTTATCCAAACAAGTTAAGATTATTTACCACAATTGGCTTTTTTTCCTGATAAACTGGAGACTATTCTCCTTGCTAACAAGGTGGACTGAATTTGCATTAAGCATCAGTGTTAAACCACTACTTTAAGTAAGAATTGGAAAGTAACCGTTAAACATTTCAAGACTTCCTTCTTTGTTTACTATCAACGAATGGAAAGGAAGATTGAAAACGAGGTCCATTTATGCTCTGATGATGAAGTATTTCTTTAACAGCAGAACATTTTGCAGCTGGATGTATAAAATGGCTCTGGTAATTTAGAGAAACCAAAGATTCTCCATACAGTAATATTCTGTGTCCTACTCTCTCTATTCTCTGTCATATTATTAGTGCACAATTTATTAAAATATCTCTAAAGCTAAAATTCTTTCCTTCATTCCTTCGTTCTTTCGTTCCTTTGTTTGTTTGTTCTTTCCTGCCTGCCTGCCTTTCTCTTTGTGCAAATAATTAATTTTGTACAAATCTGAGGTGACAACTTTTATTCAAAACAAAGTAAAAACAAGAACAAATACAAATTAATTTAATTGTTTGGTGAAATCCCTCCATTTTTTTTAGGGGAATGATTTTTCTTCTTTTCTTGTTACCTCTTGAAATATTATTATGGTCACCAGGTTTTGTTTCTGTCTGTGGAAATCTAAATTACTTCAGATAACATAACTCCAGGCCTCCCTGAAATGTTTGCTATAGCAAGATGTCAGGGTGCAATTTCCATAATAATACTTCTATTTCAGGAAAGTGGTGTGTGTGCGTGTGTGTGTGTTTGTATGTATGAAGAGCTAGTTTGATGTCACCCTGAAAGACAGACAGGTTCATTTACTGTAGCGTTTCCTCCATCTCCATTATCTGCAGAACTGCAAGCAAACAGTTTACAGTGTAGGTAGGATCTCAACTGAGAGCAAAAAGGCTGTCATGTTGGGGAATGTCTGATGGCTGGCAGAAATTGTTTTGGGAAAAGAGGCTCCTAGTTAATAAGAACAGTTTGTTCTCCGATAATCAGAAGCAGCACCTTGTACAAGTTCTCTGTTCTGCTACATTCCTCTAATAGATCAGGGAGTGATTTAAATAACCCCAGTTTGATATATGGAACACCTAACAAATCTATTTGTTTATTTGCATCAGTCATATCCACAGTCAAATATATTTTGCTGAAATGAATAATCTGAAAATTAGTGGTTATAGGCTCAAGAATTGTGCAAACCAACATGTGATGCCTCTAGTCATCCAAGTAAAAAAGACTCAGGTTCTAAAACTATTCAATCCAAACTTTTGGGAAAGAAACCCTACAAATATTAATTCATTCCATGGAATTAAAAAACAAATAAATAAATGGCAATTTGCCCCCTTATTTGTGATACTCAGTACTGTTTCATGTTGCTGTGTAGTATGGACAGATCTGGTTGTGAGAATATAAGAAGCCAACTGGATCAAAACTTTATCTCACCCACCCAATATCCTGTCTTCTCATGCCCAGATTGATGTGCCTGAGAAGACAACAAGCCAGAATAAAGGAAACAGTCATTTCAGCAGATCTATAACAGGGAGAACATTTTTTGCTTTCTTTGTGATAGGAACTGACCTCATTTGCACTGTACAAACAAGGAGATGGGCTAGAACACAATTTTCCTTCATTTTTCACACTTCTCTGAATGTTATGAGGCAGTTCTCTGATTTAAAGGAACACACAGAAAAAAACCCTATACATTAAGGATCATTTCTTTGAAAGATGCATCCATTAGGAGAAATGCTTATGAAAAAAGTTTTCTAGGAAAAACAGCTAGCAAAAAATTATGTATACTTGGAGAAATACACAGAATAACTAATAATAAGAGAAAAGCAATGGAAGGCTGAATACAAATTGCAAGTAAACATTAATTTAGTGCTTCACATTAAATTATCAGTTTAAGTTTTCAGGGTCATTATTAAAATTAATTCAATATTCAATCTAACATAATGAAAATAGCCAGTATAATATGCAATTTAAATTGGAATGAGGAATTAACAAAAATATTTGGTCTAATCCAAAAATCATATTCCTCATTTCCGTTAATATTTCACAAGTAAAGCTTGAGCTGGGTCTGCTGTACAAGTCCACATATAAGAAAGACAATGTGTGAAACTTGTTGTGGATGTTTATCCTCAATTTTTCAAATTAATGTAGAAATAGAATAAATGTGTGCTTTGCCTCTCAAGTTAACTGTAGTAGGAAGTGATGCAAACAATTTTCTCCATCCCTAGATGAAATTTTTAGTGAGAAGAAGACAATAAACATAAAAACAGAATTAATTGCTAGCCTATTTTTTCTATAGAATTTGCTGCTAATTATCAGTTTCAGTTATCCAGCTGGTAAAGGAAGAATTGTCATTAGTTAGTGATACTCAGCAGAGAAGAAGAAAGCCGATGGCTGTGATTCAATTCTTTTTGTAAAAATGGACGCTGAGCACCAATGTGGATTTCCCCTCATTGTTATACTGTATATACTTTTATAGCATATTCAGCTTTATCCACATCCAGTATATTTCACTGTATTTAATTTTAACTGAGGACAGGAAAAGGAGGGGAGAGAAAAAAGATTAAAGCAAAACTCAATATGCATCACTTACACAGCATGATTGATGGATTTCTGCTGAGCCATTCTGAGCATCCAGAAGCTTTCAATACTGAGATAAAAACAGAGCTGCCTAGAGTTTGCCTCTCTTTAATTATCCATGGCTCAACAATAGTTTTTCATTTTCACCATGTCAGTCTTCACAGCTCCCCATGTTCCAAATGGCCAATTAGTGACAAGGCACTGAAGACACTTTAGTTCTCTCAGTTTAGAATGTAGCCCAGTTTTCTCTTATGAGTGTTAACAGCCTTATAATTAGATTTCTCTCTACATTTAAGCTGGATTTAGTGAATAATCCCAACAGTTTAAGACTTTAAGCAGTTCTGCAATGGCTCTGTCTCTACTTTTAACCATGCCTTTCAATTCTTTCTGTTATAGAGAGAGATACAGGTGAAACTTGAATACTTAGAATATCATGCAAAAGTTCATTTACTTTCGTAATGCAACTTAAAAGGTGAAACTAATATATGAGATAGACTCATTACATGCAAAACAAGATAGGTCAAGCTGTGATTTGTCATAATTGTGATGATTATGGCTTACAGTTCATGAAAACCCCAAATCCACAATCTCAGAAAATTAGGATATTGTGAAAAGGTGCAATATTCTAGGCTCCAAGTGTCCCACTCTAATCAGCTAATGAAGCCATAACACCTGCAAAGGGTTCCTGAGCCTCTGAATGGTCTCTCAGTCTGGTTCAGTAGGAATCACAATCATGGGAAAGGCTGCTGACCTGACAGTTGTGCAGAAAACCATCATTGACACCCTCCATAAGGAGGGAAAGCCTCAAAAGGTAATTGCAAAAGAAGTTGGATGTTCCCAAAATGCTGTATCAAAGCACATTAACAGAAAGTTATGTGGAAGGGAGAAATGTGGAAGAAAAAGGTGCACAAGCAGCAGGGATGACCACAGCCTGGAGGGGATTGTCAGGAAAAGGCCATTCAAAAGTGTTGGGGACTTTCACAAGGAGTGGACTGAGGCTGGAATCAGTGCATCAAGAGTCACCACACACAGACGGATCCTGGACATGGGCTTCAAATGTCATCAGAAGGGTCTTAGCTGGGCTAAAAAAAAACAGACCTGGTCTGTTGCTCAGTGGTCCAAAGTCCTCTTTTCTGATGAGAGCAACTTTTGCATCTCATTTGGAAACCAAGGAACCAGAGTCTGGAGGAAGAATGGAGAGGCACAGACTGCAAGATGCTTGAAGTCCAGTGTGAAGTTCCACAGTCTGTGCTGATTTGGGGATCCATGTCATCTGCTGGTGTTGGTCCACTGTGCTTCATTAAGTCCAGGGTCAATGCAGCCGTCTACCAGGAGATTTTGGAGCACTTCATGCTTCCTTCCACAGACGAGCTTTATGGGGATGCTGACTTCATTTTCCAGCAGGACTTGGCACCTGCCCACACTGCCTAAAGCACCAAAATCTGGTTCAATGACTGTGGGATTACTGTGCTTGATTGGCCAGCAACCTCACCTGACCAATCTTAGGCTTAAGATACAGAAGGATCTTGACAGATTTGAACATCTAACAAAATGAAATTCAATGGTGAAAAAAATAAGGTTCTACATTTAGGCAAGGAAAACAAATGCTCAGGTATGGGAGGTACCTGTCTCAATAGTAGTAGCTGTGAAAGAGGTCTTGGAATCCTAGTGGACAATCACTTAAATATGAGCAAGCAGTGTGTGCAGCTCCCAAAAAACCCAACTTAGACCTAGGCTGTATTAACAGAGGGATAGAATCAAGAACACATGAAGTGTTAATATTACTTTATAATGCCTTGGTAAGACCACACTTGGTATCCTGCACCCACGTTTGGTCCCTTCAGTGTAAAAAAGATGTTGAGACTCTAGAAAGAGTGCAGAGAAGAGCAACAAAGATGATTAGGGGACTGGAAGTTAAAACATATAAAGAACGGTTGCTGGAATTGGGTATGTCTAGTTTAATGAAAAGAAGGAATATGGGTGACATGATAGCAGTGTTGTGATATCTCAGGGGTTGCCACAAAGAAGAGGGAGTCAGACTATTCTCCAAAGCACCTGAGGGCAGAACAAGAAGCGATGGATGGAAACTAATCAAGGAGAGAAGCAGCCTAGAACTAAGGAGAAATTTCCTGACAGTTAGAACAATTAATCAGTGGAACAACTTGCTTCCAAAAGCTGGAAGCTTTTAAGAAGAGATTGGACATCAATTTGTCTGAATGGTATAAGGTTTCCTGCCTGAGTAGGGGGTTGGACTAGAAGACCTCCAAGGTCCCTTCCAACTCTGTTGCTCTTTTCTATTCTATTCTATTCTATTCTATTCTATTCTATTCTATTCTATTCTATTCTATTCTTCTATTCTATTCTATTCTATTCTACTCTATTATTCTATTCTATTCTATTCTATTCTATTCTACTCTACTCTATTATTCTATTCTATTCTATTCTATTCTACTCTACTCTATTATTCTATTCTATTCTATTCTATTCTATTCTATTCTATTATTCTACTCTATATTCTATTCTATTCTATTATTCTACTCTACTCTCTATTATTCTATTCTATTCTATTCTATTCTATTCTACTCTATTATTCTATTCTATTCTATTCTATTATTCTACTCTACTCTATTCTTCTATTCTATTCTATCTACTCTTTATTCTATTCTATTCTATTCTATTCTTTCTATTCTATTCTATGCTACTCTACTCTACTCTATTATTCTATTCTATTCTATTCTATTCTATTATTCTACTCTACTCTACTCTACTCTATTATTCTATTCTACTCTACTCTATTCTATTCTATTCTATTATTCTACTCTACTCTACTCTACTCTACTCTACTCTACTCTACTCTATTATTCTATTCTACTCTACTCTACTCTACTCTATTATTCTATTCTATTCTATTCTATTCTATTCTTATTTTCTATTTTGATCTGTAGCCAAATTAAGCTGAAACCAGCATAAGATGAATATGATTATTCTTTTCCTGATAATGCTTATTCAGTAAGAAAAACAGAGACAAATCAATATAATATAGCACCTAAGGAAAGAGTCCCCAACCCCCAGTCAGCAGCCCGATGCCCATTTGGAACCAGGCCATGGAAATGGAGGGCAATTGTGTGCACATGTGCAAAACTGCATTTGTGAAAGCAGTGCTTGTGTACATGTGAAACCTTCCCCCCTCCCCAACCCTGCCTCTGCCTCCTCCATTGCTTCGCTGAGACGGAAAGGTTGGGAACCTGGCATAAGGAACTAATCTACAAAGTTGAGTCCCAAGTTTAAACCATACCAGATTATGGAAGTCATTTGCTAATAAAACTAGCAGCTAAAATCAATTGTGATCATAGGTGGGATGCTACTGGTTCTGCCCAGCTCTATAGAACCGGTAGCTCTGAAGAGCAATAGACACCGAACTAGTTCTGTGTTCGCTACTGTTTGGCCCACCCGCCCGTCCGGGCTCTTACCTGTCCTTTATTTCCTGCTTTTTCAAACTCAGCTGCTTTGCATGGCACACCTGAGGTTGAAAAAGTAGAGAAAAAGAGGCTTTTCAAACGCTGTGCACCTGCGTGCAGCACTTGTCAGCTCTCTGGGTGGCACACTTAAGGTTTTTTTACACATGCGCATCTGGCAGTCTGGTGCACATGCACACAAAGCACGCTTGCGTGTGCAAAACTTACTCATTGAACCAGTAGTAACACCGGTTGAATCCCACCCCTGTTTGTGATGCTCTAACAGTTACAGTATCACATATGAAAAAGAAAAGGACAGTGAAATTTACCATCTTGAAAACTTTTTTTTTCCAGAAAATCACTGAGAAATGAGATAAGACTGGCTTCACATATGTTAATCTGATATTTATTCATGATTGTTGAATAAGCCCAATTGTTGTATTCATCTATTATAACAATCATAATGCGGGGGTGTATAGTCTGAAGCTCCATTGATATATGCACATACACCTCACTGGAAAGAAAAAAAAAACTTTGGCATCAACCCTTGCAGTTTGCCAAAAACTGCAAGATCCCCAAAGAAGAGTCATGAAATGTATAGGGAATAAGAACACAAGTGGTATTTAATTTGAAACATATTTAATTTTATTTAAAATAAAATTTTGTCCTGATCTATCTACTTATCTTTTTTCCTGAATACTTTGAAGGTGTGCTGATGTGCCACTTCGTTCAAAGAATATTGCATAACCCCGACAAAGGCCAAAGCAAAAATCAAATCAAATACATTGTAGCTTAGATTATTGAAGAACCCAACCTAGAATTAATGTCCAATTTACGTCCAGTGTTATTTTTCTATAGGTGGTAGATTTATTTTGATTGAAGAAGAGATGAGACAGGAGGGAAGAGAAGCAGAAGGGGAGTGAAGTGTAGCTGAAAATAAATGGACACGTCTACAGTGAAACATTACATTACAGAATCAGCTGAGACATTTGTAAAAGAAGCCCAAGATAGTCATTATTTTGTTATCTGGAGCCATCCACTTTTTAAAGAACCAAGAACAGAAACAATTCAGTGTATGTTTAATACTATTTAATGGTAAGAAACAAAACATAGAAAAATTTAGAATACTCTCCCCCCCAAAATGTTTTGAATCTACTGTACTCCTTAAGGTTCCATAAGACAAAATTCCAGTCATTTCATTCATCTTTAATGTGAACATCCTGGAGTAATGTCCAAGGTTACAATCAGGGATGGCATCTGACTGGTATAACTACCAGTTCTGTTGCTCTGTGTTGCACGTACATGCGCATGTATGTGAGTCGCGCGAGTGCAATTTATGACCTGCTGAGCTGCCTGGACAGCTGAGCAGTGCTGTGTGCAAGTGCGCAGCGGTTGAAAAAGCACTTTTTCCTGCTTTTTCAACCGTAGCTGTGTTGCGCAAAGCAGCTGTGGTTGAAAACGCAGGAAATAAAGGTCAGGTAAGAGCCTGGGTGGGCAAAACAGCAGCAGACATAGAACTGGTTCTATGTATGCTCTCTGTTTGCTGCTTTTCATAGCAACCGGTTCTACAGAAGTGGACAGAACCGGTAGAATCTCACCCCTGGTTTCAATCCAAAAAGGCAATCTTTCTTCTCTCCTCAAAGCAGCTGACTACACAATCTGTAAAATATCAGTGACATTTTAGACAAATTACTCCATAATACTATACATTTTAGAGAAATTCTATTAAGAACCCCCCCACCCCGAGATAAAACAATGACCCACACACTGGGTTGGTTTCTCCAATGTAAGATCAGTTGGACGCCCTTCCAATGTGCAGTTCTGGCAAAGAGCAGCCCTATCAAGTTACATAACTTTATATGCCTATTTGTTAGCTGACTGTTAAAAGTCATACCTGATTTACCTCTGCCATGTAAGCCATGTGCAAATGCCTTGGGTAATAAGCATATAAGTAATAGCAGGGAGGAAAAATAAAGTAGTTACAAAGTCATATTACTACGATTTCAATTTCTAAGAGACTAAATATGTACTTCAAAGACAATTGTATATATGTATGTACTGTATGTCTATCAATTTATCCACATCAGGTAATGTTGATTCGGGTACCTAAATGTTTGTAATTACTGAAATTGGTTGATTGGAAGGAACCATTCAATGTGGAAAAAATAATCTTGAATCACATTATGATCTTCTATCTAAAATTTTAAAACACAGTAGCTGTGGACAAAGTCTAAGAGAAGAAGTTCAGAAACTCACTTGGTTAAAGAGCCTCAGCTATTTGTATTATGAAAATATCAATAATTGCTATTTCTGTTATAAGTCACTATAACCACAGATGTTTGAGAAAGTTTGCAACTATATCACCAATCGTCACTTTGTGCTTAACTATTAATATTGAGTATAAAAAGCTAAAGATGTTGGGTTCTTGACAATGGATTGGATCCAATTTAATGAGTTATGACTTAGGTCCAGATCAGTTGTCACTTGTACTTAATTTATGTAAAGGAGAACTAAGTGGAACCAGCATTAATCTTCAGGTGTTTGTGAAATACCCCCTTTAGAGTGGTTTAATAAATCATGAATGAGCATAATCAGAAAAATAACTTAAGCCAATAAGAACTTTTAAGAATTCTTGGACTAAGAATAAGAATGCAAAATTCACTGAGTGTTAATGTTATAGAAGTATTATGTTCAGAATAACAATACAGTCGTTTAAAACAATCTGATTAAAATACCGAGTTAAAAAGTAATGGAACTTGATTAGCAGATCAATCTATCTTTTCCAGAGAAGGATACAGGAACCTTGGTCATTGGGGGCTGGAGGTGGGAGATAAGTTAATATGGCAGATGTCACCACATGATTGAAGTCCTCCCTTTCCTTAAATGTGCACTGTATGTTAAAAGAAAGATTTTTACTGCATAGCTCAGCTACTAACTTGGCCTTTTTGACCCCCTTCTCTCCTAGATGCCCTTGGGTTGAGAGACATCATCTATCTGATGAGTAAAATGATTGGGACACTTAGAATCTCTGGAGTCAAGTAAATAAATGCAGGATTGCCTTCTTTTTCTTATTAAATCACATTGTATAACAAAGATCCCCTGGACAAAGTGTGTACAGGTATCATTGCTTTCATTTGCTTTCTTCTTTCTATGTCTTTCAAAAGGAAGCTCAGAACTTCTAAGGAGAAGAACATAGAAGGTAGTGGTGGCATTAACAGAGAGAAAGCCCCTCTTCTGTTTAGGGTGGATGAATGGAGCCCATAGAAGTGTGGGAATAGAGATGTCTGTAGGACGCAACCTTCCTTCTTTTGCACAGATGGGGGACATGATATTAAAAAGGGTGGTGATGGTGCAGTGGCATGGCATGCTGTCATTTCCATTCCCTCTGCTCTTACGTCCCTTGCTGACAGTTCTTTGCTTGTTTTAGAGCAGGAGTCACCAACCTTTTGGATCTCAAGGACCACCAAACTCATAATTTTAAATCCCGGGGACCACTAATATGAATTTTGACTGACGGTGGCAACAACCAGTTCTTGGGCATAGCCTAATTTGTGGGTGTGGCTTGGTGGCCATGTGACTGACTGGGCATGGCTTGTATGTAAATATTATAAATATTTATGTAAATATTGAATTTTTTATTAAAAAAAGAGCAACTTTTACCCAAAATCAGGCAAAGCAGGCAGGCAGATTGAGTTGCTCACAGAATCACAGATTCAGAGATCTATCTTTCTGCCATCGGCTATCTGAGTCTGTCACATAAAATTTGCTTGCAAGCAAACTCATAAAATTTGCTAGCAAGCAAACTCACAAAATTAACTCACAACTCACCATGTATGTAAATATTGAATTTTTTAATTAAAAAAAGAGCAACTTTTACCCCAAATCAGGCAAAGCAAGCAGGCAGATTGAGTTGCTCACAGAATCACAGATTCACTTAGAGATCTGTGTTTCTGCCATCGGTTATCTGAGTCTGCAGCTGAATAATAGAACCTTTAGTCCAGTGGTGGGATTCAATTTTTTTTAACTGCCGGTTCTGTGGGCATGGCTTGGTGGGTGTGGCAGGGGAAGGATACTGTCAAATCTCCAGTCAGAGGTGGTATTTGCAGGTTCTCTGAACTACTCCAAACTACCCAAACTACTTTCCACTAGGGGTTCTCCAGAACTGGTCAGAACCTGCTGAATACCACCTCTGCTTCACTCCTAAGGGAGGTTTGGCTCTACTTAAAAGCAGAGCAGAAGATCTAAAGATTAGCTAGAAAGCAAGAAATCCAATGATTTCCTGCTTCCTAACGAATCGAAATCTCCTGGCACAGCAGAACAGCTGATGGTTGGAAGAAGGAAAAGTAGCAACTTAGCAGGCAAGTTTGCCAGGTAAGGAGTGAGTGGGCAGGGAGGGTTCCCGTGGGCCATGTGGGCAGCGCAGCCTTGTGTTCCTGCGCAGCTTGGATTAATTGCTTTGGGGGTGCTCTGGGGGTGACATTTCTCTCACCAATTTTTTTTCACGGAATATAGTGTTTTAGAGGGTCATGGCAGTTTCTTTGCCATTCCTGCCTCTTAGGGAAGTGTCAGAGTCAACTCTGAGGAGTTCTTTTCTGTATTTTTCTGAAGATGACAGAGAAGATCCAGGAAGCGAGCAACAGGAAAGCACCTTTCATCCTTTCTGATCAATGCTCCTAGATGAATTCAATTTATCAATGGTAAGAGAAGCACCAGCAGAAGCCCAATATGTTATTGTAATAGAGTTCAAACTAATGGAGATCAGAGTGGGTGTTCTATAACCCATACACTGACACTAAATAATTGAACGAATAGGAATACAATGAGTAGGAGAACCAGCCAGATGGAGCATGGAACCCTTCTCAAACTATATCTGGCCATTATTAATTTCCCCTCAGATTCAATTTCATGGATAGTGATGAGGCCTGAAATAAAGACATTAAAAAAAAATAAAAGACACCCTGATTTTTCTACTTCTCCTTACATCTGTTTCAATTTACAGTTTTTCTCTCAAGGGTAAATGTGAATACTACAATCTGCAAAATTTCGGCATTCAGGCTGAGCACATAGAAATTTTCCACAAGTGATATTTAGTACATGCAGCATGGATGATGGTTTTTCTTTGTGTCTATTAGCATTAAAGCCTACAATGTTTTTGCTAAACTGCTTTGTACATCAAGTCTAACGGGCTTAGGAAAAAAACCTCTTTTCATTTAGATCCAGCTGTGTTATGATACTCATGGTCAGGCTGTGCAAAAATCAAATATAGCATTATTTTGAAGCAAATGGATGAAACTAGTTCCTATAGTCAACATCCTCATTCCTGATCCATTAATTTTATTACTTGGATGTACTAATATGGTAGTAATTAAAAACTTGTCTGACTCACTTGTCTGAGCCACCACCTAAATAGTTACTTGAAATGATATCCATATTTCCCTAATAGATCTTCCCTCCCAATATCTCTTATGCAATTAAAGGTGCAAAAATTAAAATTTGAAGAGGGCAATTCTATACATTCATATTGGAAATTACTAGGCAGGATGTGTACATCTGCATGTTCCTAGAATCTTGTTCTGCTTCATACTTATAGTGAATACAGTGTCATCACACTGAAAAAGCTGGAGCACCATATTGCTGTTTCTTATAAATCTAAAATATATACATCTCATGTATGTATGTATGTATGAATGTATGTATGTATGTTGCTAGAATGGAATCCACTGTTGCAACAGTTGGTCTTTGTTTACAAATGCATTTAATGGAACCCTGTGTTAAGGGATATGTGAAGGTTGAATTTCCTCTTTTCTCCTGGTCTTTTGCTGCCTTCCTTCTCTATACTTTGTATTGTCATAATTTTATTATTAGCCATTAATCAACCTGTGGCAGACTGCCAAGAAAGCACTCAGAAACATACTCTTATTCACCTTCCTGTTCCAAAATGCAGCAATTCATCATGCTCTAAATTTGACCCCTTTCAAGTTTGGTAAAACCAGAATGGAAAAGCAGAGGTGCAAAGACAAATAACAGAAAAGGAGTTTTATCAATGGCGGGTGATGATGTGGGTGCCGTTGCTGCTACTGACACCCTGCTTCTGTTCTAGAAGGTCAAACAGCACACACACTCCTCTCTCCTCCATTATTACTCTAACAACCTTGCAAGATAGATTAACAAAATAAAGTATAATTTTTCTACAGTTACCCAATCAAGTTAATGATTGAGTGAAAACCTGAACCCGAAACTCAGAATAACAAAATTACAGGTTTGGAGATATCTTCTAGTCCAGCCCCTTGCTCAAGCAGGACACTCTATACCAGGGGTGTCAAACTCGATTTCATTGAGGGCTACATCAGGGTTGTGTTTGACCTTGGGCGGCTGAGGTTGGCGTGGCCAGCTCAACATCATTTGTGTTGGGCTGCCTGGGTTGGTCCTAGCACTCTGCCAGTGAAAACAGCTTGCAAAGGCAGCATGTGGCCCTCATGAGCTCCATTTTCACTAGCAGAGGCACTGTGGGCCAGTCCTTTGCTGCCCCCAGGGTGGCTCCACAGGCCAGATCTAAGCCCCTGGGCCTTGAGTTTGACACCCCTGCTCTACACCATTCTGGATAAATGGCTATCCAGTCTCTTCTTGAAAGCTTCCAGTGATGGAGCTTATCCTAATCCTAGTCATATATTATAGTCAAATACTATACTCTCATTGTAAACTTGGAATATAAACTAAAAAAGATTCAGTTGAATTCTATAAAAATTTTGTTAATGCCCTAGGAAGGATATCAGGGTCAGTATGTTATTGAAGTGCTTTGTCAGTAAGCAAGGAGTAAGATAGCCTGTGAAAATTTTGTGAGCCTAGAGAAGAGTTTGAAGAGTTATGAGATGCACCTTATGAGACAAAACTAAAGTATGCTTTAACCTAAGGGATGGAAGGTGAAAGAGGAGGTGGGGTAATTCAAAGGAAGAATGGATCTGCTGAAAGAAAATGCCTTTGGTAGCACGATTGAACTGTTTCATATATTTGAAACATGCCATGAATAATTGATTGACTAGCGTGTAGTAGAAGTTGTTTTTATATGATTAAACTTCCTTAAATTTATGATCTTATCTGTTGACAAGTGAAGCAGGCAAAATGGACAAGCCTCACAAGGCAGAGCACAGTAATCTCTAGGCATTAGCAAGCGCACACGAGGCTCCACAGATTCAATGCTTGTTCCTAATGAATGCCCTCCAACTGGCACCTCCTTTTGTTTTCATCCCCAGGTGTGCCTTGTGAAGGGGGGCGTGGCACTCTCCTCCCTCGTAGCTGGCTCAGTCTGCATTGTTCTCGCTTTGTCTCTTCTCTTCGTGCTCTAGGATCAGGAGGGGGTGGTGGTCCTTGCTCATCATCTGAGCTCTGCCTCTCCTGCTCCTCCTTGTCTACAAGCCTTTCTAATACTGAAAAGCTGGCTCTGCCCTTCCCCAGTTTCCTTCAAAGCCAATGGAGCCACCCTCTCAATCTCTGTCAGCTCTTGTTCCAGCTGATCTTCCCCGGCAGATTCAGACTTCAATGGGGGCATGACAGCAGCTGTGACAGGGCAGGTGGCCGTGTGGCACATCCAACTGGCCAGATCACTTGCCTCCCCCCATGCCTCTGCCTCCGCCTGCTACTTGGATGGCCGGTCTGGCAGTTGCAGCACTCGGACTCACATGCATTGCGCAGGCTGCGCAGCCCCAGGGTGTGCCAGCTAAGGGGTTCAGTGGGCTGTGGCTGCTGCTGGACACTTTCAGCCCCTGCATGCTCATCACCTTCTGTGCTGGCCACCCCCACTCCTACCCCCCTGACACCTGACAATCTTAACTGGGGCTTATTTTGGAGGTAGGGCTTATATTATTGAGCATTCTGAAAATTCATGCTAGAGCATATTTTCTGGTTGGGTATTATTTTGGGGGAAACACGTACACAGTGCAGAATTAGTAACTTTCAATACTAACCATTCTATTCACCTTAGAAAGGTTTCTACAGCTTTAACTTGTTTACCATTTGAGATATTTACATAATTTCTTTCCCATTTCTTTTCTCTTTTTCTTAATGTTTCATATACAGTGGGACAGAATTCCTTTTAAAGTTGTATCACCAATCTGTCAATAAGACACATGATCTTACATTCTGTACTCTTCTAAAGAGCAATATTCTCCAGCAAATGGTTCTCTGTATTGTGTTTATACTCTTCTTCTTAGGAACTGGAATTAAATTTACATTCTTGTTTCCTGGATTGTCCTCCCATTTTTCATAAAACGTATTTGGCACACTAGAATAATTACTCAGTTTTATTTTTCATCTCTCAATTTCATGTACATTTTTCTTAATTCAGTATTTTTCCTCAAACATTGTAGTCCATATGTCTGTAACTATGAAGATTACATTTTACTACTGTAAGTTATATAAGGGTTGACAGCTGTGGCTCTTGATTTAGTTTTATGGGTCCATCAATTTAATTCACAAGCAATCTCTCTATCTTTTGGTTACAGCTTCCTGTCCTTTCTGCATGAGAGTTTTAGAAAAAGAGAAAGAAGGAAAGAGAGAAAAAATACACTGCTTGAATTGTTTCCACCTATTTCATGCTTTAGCCCTTTCCATCATTAGTATTGTTGGGAAAAAAAATATTTGAATATGTTCTTCCTTCTCAGTCATTCAGATAATGAGTTACAGATTTGTCCCTCTACACAATCTGGACGCAAATTGCAAACTCTCCAATAGTGCTATGGACCCTGACCAAGCAGAACCTTGTTGGGTGACATTCCTTTGCACAAGACCCCGCAAACACATGGATAAGCTTATACAGACAGTTTGGACACTAGGAAACGTAGAGAAGGGGTTGTGCTGGCTATCAGAGCTATCTACTCAATTTACTTAATTCCTGCATTATAACAGGAAATCTTGCATTTATAGCAGTCAGCTCTGTGGGTGTTCTGTGGATTGCAATGTATCCTGGCTCTGGATTTAACTGTATCCTGGTCATTGTAAGGGCATTTTGAACATTTGTGAATGTACATACATGTCTTCCTCAATATCAAGAGAATTGGGACTCAATATGGTTAAGTAAAGTTCCATTTTGTATTTAATCCTATACAATCATATTCTACAAGATGCAATCCCCAACAATGTCTTTTTGAGAGTATGTGACTCTCAGCAGAAATAAAAAATTACCCACTTTCTCTTACATAAAGAATTAAGAAGCAAATAGAAAATATTGTTAAGTAATTTTCAAACAAAAAAAATGCTCCGAAGAGGGTTTAAAATTGCATCTAACACAATTGCAGTGGTTAGAGAATGTCTTCACAACAGAAAAACTAGCCTTAAAATGAAATTATTGAAGTGTGGATACCTTCTGCTTTTTAAGATCAACCACTGACAGTAAAGGAATAAGCATTTAAGACATATGCCATAGACTAGCACTTGATAGAGCAGCTATGAAGATCTTGGAAAAGATACAAGTGCTGCAATGTCTTTATAGTTACAAAGATCAGAGTTGTGCAATCCCTGTAAGAATCTGTGGAAGACAAACTTTTGAGTTTTAAGAAGCAAAATAGGAAGTATCTTTGAATTTTTGTACTGGAGCAGATTCTTAAGAATCTTGTGGAAAGCCAAGAAAATAAACTGATGGATCATAAATAAATCAACCCATATTTCTTACTGCTGACAAAATGCCTAGACTCAAATTATCCTACTTTGGACATATGAGAGATCTCTAATGATGGGAAAGGTGGAAGGAAAGAGAAAAGAATGATTAGCTGCAAGGTGTATGAATTCAGTTGCAATGGCAATGAGTTGACCATTGGGACATCAGAAAGAATAGTTTAGGTATACATTGTCTTGGAGAAAATCTATTTTTTGTTCTGACCCAAGCCTTGTTCAAATTAAACAAACACAACCTGTGTATAAAAGCAAACTTTTTTTAATGCGGCGTTGGGAATTCAGTGCATTCCCAGCCAAGAAACATTTAAACCTAACTGTCCAATATCAAAAGCAAGCCCTTTCAAGGTTGCAAAAGGCTGCCAAGAACAGAAGACTTTGCAACTAACAACAAAAAAATGATTCTGTTACAAAGTACAGTTTACAAAGTCTTGGCAACATTTTAAACTGGAAAGAACAATTCTTACAAAACAAAAGAAAAAGAAAAACAAGAAGCAGAGAAGCAGAAAAACAAGAATGAGTGAGATGACTAACTCATGCTTGTATTAAAAGTCAGTCTTAGATGAGATAAGAGAATAGCCTGCAAACATGTAAATTGAATCCTGAAGTGGTGTCAAACTGTATTCAAAACTCAGTAGGCTGAAAAAGTGTGCTTGGCATGAGTGGTTTTTGCAAGAAGAAAATACAAGCTCATATTTCAGCATTATTTGCTACTCAAGAGTATGCTTTTCCTTCTACTGTGTTTCCCGAAAATAAGACACTGTCTTATATATTTTTTGGCTCCCAAAAACACACTAGGTCTTATTTTCGGGGTAGGTCTTATATATATGTTTTTTTAAATGAAAAAAAAACACTTACCATATTCATGTAGAACAATGTACATTTATTCATGTACGAAACCACGAACAAATCGCATACCGTGTTTCCCCTAACATAAGACACTGTCTTATATTTTTTGGCTCCCAAAACACACTAGGTCTTATTTTTGGGGTAGGTCTTATTTTCGGGGTAGGTCTTATTTTTTGGGGTAGGTCTTATTTTCGGGGTAGGTCTTATTTTCGGGGAAACACGGTATGTATATAAAAGTGTGTGTGTGTGTGTGTGTGTGTACAAACAATGGAGGAAGCCAAACAATGGAGGAACAACTAGTAAACTAATAAAAATATGACTTAGGAAATAGAAAAGGAAGTAAATCTAGTTAACAATATTATTTTTTAAAAGTTCCCCATGTATATATTTTTATAAGCATCCTTCCAATGAATTAACCATAGTTCATTCATGGGCTTTTGTTCTTTACACCTCTTCTGTATCTCATTGAAGATCTCATCAATGCCAACCAGGCTTAAATACTTCAACCTTTCCATTCCCATCCATTCTCCCTCAAAGTTTTTTTTTTCTGGGTCACTCAGATTTGTATTCGGTCCACATTCATTCAGAGCCATTCACTTTTCTTGTTTTACCACACACAGTTGTTCTCTAACCCATTCCCACTGCATTCAAATTATTTTATGCTTCTTCTGACATAATCAACTTTCATTTCCATGTAACAAACTTGGCAAAGCATTCTCTTATAGCCATTTTCACCTTTCAATAAACAATAATTCCTCACAACAAACCCATACGATACCCATTGCCTTTCTATCAGCATTTGCACATTTAAAAATCCATTTTCTCATTGTCATTAAACATTCTGCCAAGGTGTACAAATTGATCTTCTTGCTCTAGTTTTGGGGTACTTATGTATAGCTTGCAATTGTTCACTCCATTTTCCCTGTCAGACACAACTACCTTGATCTAAGTAGTTGCAAATCATTTGAGTTTCAAGCCAATAACACAACATTGTCTGCATACAAAATTGAAGCACATTCTCATCCTTAACCAAAATGTTTGTATCATCACCATAAGCATTCTTTTTCCATTTTTCCATAAACATAATAAACAACCAAAGAGACATCACAGATCTTTGCCTTAGTCCTTGCTCAGTATTGAAGCACTCTGTAAACATTCCACTTATTGTCTCCTATTCCAATTTCAAGATAGACTCTTATCACATTGAATCACCTCTCAATTCTGTAGTGGCAAAAAACTATCATTTAAGCCTATTAATGGATTTCTTTAAATCAACAATCAACTTTCTTTCTCAAGGTCAAACATTCCTCAGTGAAAGAGCAAAAATCTGGGATTCACACCTAACCAGCATACTGTAAAGCCACAGTATACTTTTCAAATTTTGCTTACTCTCATCTTTTCTACCCTGTCAGTCAAAAATTGGCCAAGCATACATTAAGTTAGCAAACTAATCGCCCTGTTGCCTTTGTATTCACTATTGCTACACTTCTATTTGTGTAAAGTAACAACAAAGCCATTCTTCAAATCTTCAACCACAAATGCAGTCTTTACACACATATGAAACAAGCTACACAGCCACCACATATGTATATTTTAGTTTCAGTTATATCAACTACACATGTAGACTTACAATTTTTTCAACACTGTCATAACATTTATGACTTCCTTTATATAAATGTTGTTTATTTCCTTTTCTTGGCATTCACATTTATGCAATTCATGTTCCATTCTTTGACACTACCATTACAAGGCAGTAATTTTTTTTTTCATTCTCTCTACAGTCACTTTGTTTATTCCTTTTCACCCATTTATAGAGCCTTTTTAATTTCCATCAAAATCATGTTGAATCTTTTTTTAAACTTTTAATCATTTCTTGCTTTCCTTTTCCACTTTCTTTGCAGCTCCTGTATCTTTTGCTTTCTATACATGTTGTAATTTTTTTATTCTCATGTTTTAAAGCAGCATCTTTGATACAATATTTGTCATCCAGAGCTTCATCAGTCCATAAAGTATGTTTTTCATACTCCTATTTAGCATAATTCCATAGTTATATATGGTACTCTATAAAGGCAATTCTTTTCATACTGTCAAGCACTTTCCACATCCTTTTTCTTATCTCCATCTTTGATTCATGTTAGGAAATTATCCTATTTTGCAGTACTTTTCAATATAAGATTTACATTTTCTCTGCCTGTAGTTTTTCTACTTTTTTCTTGTTTCTTTATATTTTTTTCATATTTTTTAGCATGATCAATCTTGACACTATCAAAAAATTCATCTGCCCCAGTTGCTGAAAACAAATAATCATAGCTCTATAATTTTTGTGTGTGAATAAGACAAACAAAATAAGACCACTGGGTGAGATCATCCGAGGTTTTGGGGTGAGGTATCATCAGTATGCTGATGATACCCAGCTTTATATCTCCACCCCAGACCAGATCAGTGACGCTCTCTCCGTGATGTCCCGGTGCCTGGAGGCGGTACGGGTCTGGATGGGTAGTAACAGGCTTCAGCTCAACCCCACCAAGACGGAGTGGCTGTTCTTACCGGCATCTCGGTCTTTATTGGATGTACCATCTTTGGTCATGGGGGAGAGGTGTTGCCCCCGTGGATAGGGCAAGAAACCTGGGTGTCCTCCTGGACTCACAGCTCAGTTTGGAGGAGCATGTGGGAGCTGTGGCCAGGGGGCTTTGCCCAGGTTCGGCTGGTTCGTCAGCTTAGCCCTTATTTGGACCGAGATGCCCTTCGAACGGTTACTCATGCACTTGTCACCTCTAGGATTGACTACTGCAATGCTCTCTACATGGGGCTTCCCTTGCGGACGGTCCGGAGGCTTCAGCTGGTGCAGAATGCAGCCGCTGGGCTGTGATGGGGGTATCCCGATACTCCCATGTTACACCCTCCTCGCGGCTTGCATTGGTTGCCGGTTGCCTCCCGGTCGCTTTCAAGGTATTAGTTACAACTTATAAAGCCCTTAATGGCTTGGGTCCAGGGTACTTGCGGGAACGCCTCCTGCCAGCATCACTCTCCGATTGCCCTGTTCGCTCTCATAGGAGGGGCCTCCTTGGGGTGCCGTCAGTCAGACATTGTAGGCTGGCGGTCCCCAGGGCTAGGGCCTTCTCTGTGGGAGCACCTGCCCTTGGAATCAGCTCCCGTGGATCTCCGTTTGGCCCCTGACCTCCGCTCCTTCCGCCGGGACCTGAAGACTTGGTTGTTCCAACGGGCCGGCCTCGAATGACCCGGGGGGGGTTGGGTTTTATTTTAACTTTATTTGGCTTGTTTAGTTTGTTTAATTCTGTTTTATTGTAAATTTTTCTCTGTTTTAATGTTCAGCCCTGAGTCCTTAGGGAATAGGGCATACAAGTCGAATAAATAAATAAATAAATAAATAAATAAATAAATAAATAAATAAATAAATAAATAAATAAATGTAGGCTCAGATCCAAAGTAGATTTCCCCAACTTTCTGCCTGCTATTTTAAATTTCCAGCTAATAATCATGTAACGTTTAGGAGTCTTCTAATGGGATGAACAGCCAACATTAGTCCTGAAAGGCTCTCAACAATATATTTTAAAAAGCCTGTTGTTTTTTTCTATGTATATTGCATATTTTTCTCTGGACATGAGTTCTCCCTTCTCCCCTTATTTATTGCTATGGGTTTCTTTTTCCTAATTTGTAACCTGCTTGGAGTCATCGGAAGTTATCTGGCCTATGGATGAATAATGTATTATAATTGGTTGGTTAAATTGCTGAAATCTAAATCTTTTCTTAAGATGGCTACAGTTCTGAAAGCTTCTGGTCAGCTCAGAAATTTTTTTTAAATTAGATTTATATGCCGCACTTCTCCAAAGACTCAGGGTGGCTTACAGTTTTTGGGATACAACCCAATGTGCTCAGCAATAGCCTTCATTCCATTGTATATGCCTGCTTATTACTACAATCTTGGGTCCTCAATTTACCTACCCCAAGAGGATGGAAGGCTGAGTCATCCTTGAGCCTGGTGGGATTCGAGCCTGCAATAATTACAGGCAGCTGGAACTTAAGTGCTAGGCATTTAGCAGCCTGCACCACCAAGGCCCTTTGAAAGTGAAGAGATCCGCACAGATGAGAATGTAATTAGGAAAATATTAGAATGTGCTGAAATGAATAGATTAACACTTGCAATTAAGGAGAAAGAGCAAACTGAATATTATATGACGTGGGATTTATTTTATCCATGATTAGATAACAAAAATGGAATTTAGAAACAGGGAAACAAAAGAGAAAGATTAGTGGAATAAAGAAGATATGTTAAGAGAGAGAAGCAAATATTATGATCAGTATGTTGAATATTAATATTTTAATATTGTAGAATTAATGCTAATGTCATGAATATTGTTGTAAATTTTGATTACTATTTTACAAAGATATTTGTACTTGGATGACACACTGTTCAACTGAAGATGGAATTATTATATTAAAAAAAGAAAGGAAAGAAATTTGAGAAAGGAAAGTTGGTTATTGAGGAATGGAAGTTAGATCAGTAGTTCAAAGTTTAATAGAGATTGTGAAAGGTAAAAGACTAATTCAGATGCAGTAAGGAAAGCATTGTGAATTTAAGAACAGAAGTACTAGTAAATGCAACATGGTACAGTAAAATATTTTTAATAGATCAATTAGAGAAAATGGTATGTGGAAATGGCCTTGGGAGACAGAAGGAACAGCCACAGCTTGGACAATGGTCAATAAGTGAAATGTGAGTCTGAAAGAGAAGCGGGGTAGAGGGAACATCTGAGAAGGCACCCTGCATAGGTTCCAAGAGAGTAAAAGTTTCAAACTTGCAAGATTCTATTATTGTAAGCTTAAAATAAAGGTAGTGTTAGTACTCATGATTGGTGGTTCTTGTCTGGACTGAGAAAGGGAATATATTATTCCCTGAAATTCAAAAAAAATAAAAATGCAGCTACTTAATTTATTTGATTTTTATGCCACCTTTATTACTTTATGAGTAACTCAAGGCAGCGAATATACATACTATTTCTTCCTCCTGCTATTTTCCTCACAATAACAGCCCTGTGAGGTTGATTGATTGGCCCAAAGTCACCCAGCCACTTTTACACGCCTGAGGCAGGACTAGAACTCACTAGAAAAGAGCCTTGGTGGTGCAGGCTGTTAAATGCCTAGCACTTAATTCCAGCTGTCTACAATTACTGTAGGCTCAAATCCCACCAGGCTCAAGGTTGACTCAGCCTTCCATCCTCTCGGGGTAGGTAAATTGAGGACCCAAGATTGTTGGGAGCAATAAGCTGACTTTGTAAAAATGCCGCTTAGTAATAAGCAGGCATATACAATGGAATGAAGGCTATCGCTGAGCACATTGGGTTGCGCTCCAAAAATTGTAAGCCACCCTGAGTCTCCGGAGAAGGATGGCATATAAATATGAATTTTTTTAAAAAGAAGTCGCCTGGCTTCTAAACTGGTGCCTTAAGTACTGGACCAAAGTGGCTCTTTGAAGTCTCAAGTAATTGCCTTCTAAAACAGGTGGCCAGATGCTGGCCTTGCCCCCACCCAGTTTAGCGAAGGGGGAAGAAGTCCTGATACATCATGTGATGCCACTGTGATGACACCCCTGTTCTAGAAGAAAAACTGTTCTTTCTGCTTGGCATGTCAGCAATATGGCCCACTCCTTAGTTCCTATGTGTAGGGATGGATGATATCATCTTCCTTCCAGTCCCCAGCTCCCTGAAAAGGTACCCCACGCCCATGTTTTCATTTTAGCTATGATTCAAAAGTGCTGTTTCTGATCTGAGGCTGTCAAAGCAGGTGTTTTTTAAGCAATCCATTTTATCCTAGTAGCAGCCCCAACTCCAGCTGGCTCCAGGGCTTGCACACCCCTTTCCCTCGATTGGCTAGTCACTGTCATGGGCTGCCATTTTGTTCTGGATACTGGGCTCCTACATTCCTTGTGATTGGTAGTTGTTATGCACAGTTGTGTTTACCAGATTATTGCTAAGGTTTTAAATGCTGTTACTTCAGTTTACATGTCAACTATGGAAGCCATATTTTATTAGTCATAAAAGTTTTATAGAAGCTTCGAGGCTTCCACAGTTAGTGCCTGGGAATTTGGGAGGGGGGAATTCTTAGTGAGTAGCAATTTAGACTAAACAACATTTAGAAGTCAAGGTCGAGTCATCCTGCACCTGGAGGGGGTTGAATGAAGAAATGGTTTCTGCTTCAGTGACATTTGATTGGGCCATGAGATGGACTGATGGGTGCAGGGGATGGATTTTTTTATTTTCACTTGGGGAAGAGAAAACCCGGAAGTTTCAGATTCGGGTTTTCCCAGATATGCCAACATGACTTCTTTAATAAATTCTTACTTGGATGAACTTTGACTCTGAGTGTTGAATGGATATAAGGAGTTCCTTTGCAATGCTGACATTGCACTTGTTTGACTTCAAATGTACAACATGGACAAAATTTCCTTTTGTCCATTTTACCCAGATAAAAGCACTAAAATAGGACAAGATGCCAAAATACTCGAATCTGTGGTACATTTTTAATTTTTTTCTTTTGAAAGCTATTGTGGGAATAGTTAAATTTAATATTTCATTAAGAAACATGAAAATTTTGTTTTCATTGCCTATTGTTGTTAAGTTGGAACCAATTGCCATATTTTATATATAAATATAACTTTGAATAGTGCAAATTTGACCACTTAATGGGATTTATTATCTGTACCAATCACACGTAGCTGTGTCTCCCTGTAGTGAGGGAAATGACACAATACCATCTGATCATTTATATGATCTGCATGATATATTCATAACACAAGTGGTATAAATTGTCAGAAATGGTATAAATCACCATGGAATTTGGTCCACTGTGTTGAGATCCAGGAAATGAAGGCTTTACTGCATTTGATAAAAAGATAAGAGGAAATGTACAAGATTTAAATATTCTGACAAGTTGGTCTCAGATGGGAGGTGCTCCTTTTTTGTGCATCATATTTTCATAAATATTCAGAAGAGTGAGTTGTACTAGAATGGCATAATGTAATTTTGATGAAGACAATAGAATATGCTGTCACCATATGTTTGTTGTATTCTTTTAAGGAAATTATCTAGCAACTATATAATAAAAAACTTCAATTTCAGTGGCAACTATTTCATTTTTTTCATTCTGATTGAGTACCAAATGCAGCCTGCTTATGGATCCAAGACTTGTGAAATCTGCTGTGTAAAGTCCAAGTCCAATTTATCCTTGTTACAGGTAGTCTTGGACCTATGATCATAATTAAGACCAGAATTTTGGTCATGGATCAAAATGGTTGTTAAGCAGGATGTTACATGCTCACTTTGCTTAATATCTGCAGTCTGGGCAGTGGCAGTCCCAGTTGTTAGGTGATCTCACAGGTGATAAGCAGATGGAGTCCCAGGTAAGGAATGAGTGGGTGCTTCAGGGGAATGGCTGTGACCCTAGGATGTCAGGTGTAAGCAGTACGTGATTTTGTGGGGGGAGCTGCAGTGTGGTAGAAAGCCTTAGCTGCCCCCAGCTGCAGAACTTGTCAATGGCAAGAACAAGGCTGGATCTAAAGTAAACTTCCATGGTTTTCAACAGCCATTGCCAACTTGCACTGACTAAGACCAGTGCTGCCACTGAGAAATGCCGCCAGTCCCCCACACCCACGTATTTCCATCTGGATCTAGGTTGCCCTGCACAGAGACACTTGGCCACAGCTTTGGGACTAGGCAGAGACTTGGAGCCTTCAGCAATCTCAGCCAGATGCCACCCCACCCCCAGTAGTGGTACGACCTCAACTTCAGTCCTAGCACTGCTACTGAGAAATGTTGCCTTGGATGTGAGTCTTGGAGAACAGCACAATTGCCCCTGCTGCCCAATAATTCCCAGGGTATGCTGTGTGAAATTGAGATAATTGGAAATGAGATAAGATGATAAGACGAGGCAAGGCAAGGCAAAGCACAAGATAAACTTTATTGTCACTTTTCTGTGTACACAATGACACACATTAAAATGTAACTCTGATATCCGCTCTCAAAAGATGAGAGGGAGGGAGGGAGGGAGGGAGATGGATGATAGGTAGGCAGTCACCCATACACATACGAATAGGAAGTGTAGTAGAGAATAAAAGAGTGCCAGTTAGGGAAACATGATTTTCTGATAAGGGATTTTTTTTTGATGAAGGGAATGAATCAGACAGCATATTCAGAAGCATGTCCATCAACCACTAATGGGAGGAAACCGTGACACACGAAATAACTGGCAGCTAACTTCATATTTCATAAGGTTGATTTCACTATTCTTAACCTATTTTTCTCCCTCTGTGGATTGGATTTGTCAATGCAAAATATTTTAAGAAGGCACAGTCATTTTTAAACACACTGTCTGGTGTTTTGGAGGAATTCAATATTTCTTATGGGACTTACCAATTTTGCAGTATTCTAAAAGATGGCCAACTCCTTCACTCATGCTTTTTAAAATCTGCTTGCTAAAAGTCCAGGATTCAGGTTATAAACTCTGGAGCAAATCAACAAAACATAGACAATATTGAAAAATGTCAGATCTTGTATATCTGGGGAAAAAGTGCTAAAAAGAAATTAGCCATATCAGCTCATCTTTTTTGTCACACATAGCTAGCTGTACTCTTTCCAAAGAAATTATTCTTTTTATCTTTGTATCTTCCTTACACTGCAAAATTCAAATTATTTCATTAATCACACATTTAAAGTATGGACTTCAAATGGAGTTTTAATTGAAACAGTCTCTTGTGAAATGTGTTTACTTATCACATTGCCATCAATACTAGTTTAGATACATACATCTGTCATTTGAACTTAACAATGTATTTAAGGCAATTTATCTTGCAATGAAGTAATTCTTGGCATAATAATAATTAATGAGAAGACGGTTTAGATAAGACAAATAGCTAGTTCAGAAGTACAATATTTGGTTTAATCATGAAAAATAGTCAGTTTTTTCTTTTTCCCTTGTATTCTTATAGCCTGTCACTCAAATGATCAAATTTACAAAACTTCCTTTTTATGATTATTTTCTTTACAAATATGATCAATTTTAAACTTGGATTTTTTTTTAAAAGGAAAGTATTCAGCCCATGAATTTTGTAACTATAAATGGCCTATGTATAAATTGCCAGTTATATAAGTGTATTTGAAATATAAAAGATCAAAAATATCACCCCAAATCTCGATTTATGCTTGAGATTTCAGTTGCCAATATTCTGACCTCCTCTGTATCTTTATTTTATGCAGTATGTAATGTTTATTGAAAATTTAATAGTTGCTTAATTAGATACAGACATATCCCAAGATCAAAAGAGGACAGCTTTCAGTTCCCTACAGGAACAATATATTTTACCTTCTCACAGACAGAACATTATGTAATTCATTCTTTTATTTATATTTTATCTTTTTGTCATGGAGAAACTCAAAGTACTGTACATTGGGATACCAGTGTGGACATTTGTTCAGATATTCTCTGGCAACATTGAATTGTTAACTAGGGCATACAAAACCTTTGCCAGACCAATTCTTGGATACAGCTCATCTGCCTGGAATCCGCACTGTATATCAGACATCAACATAATTGAGTGGGTCAGAGGTATTTCTCAAGAAAAGTACTCTACTCCTCCACTTACCCTATGCCTCCAGGGTCGAAATTTTGGGCCTGGACAATCTGGAACTGTGCTGCCAATGGTCCACAAAATTGTCTGCTATAACATCTTGCCTATCAATGACTCATCTGTCTGGAATCTGCACTGTATATCAGACATTAATATAATTGAGCGAGTCCAGAAGTATTTCATGAGAAGAGTACTACACTCCTCTGTTCAACAGAAGACTCTATATCACCAAGCTTGAAATTTTGGGCTTCGACAACCTTGAACTATGCTGCCTAAGGTTGGACTTAAGTGTAGTACACAAAATTATCTACTACAATGTCCTACCAGTCAATGACTACTTCAGCTTCAACTGCAACAATACAAGAGCACACAACAGATACAAACTCAATGTTAACCACTCCAAACTTGATTGCAGAAAGTATGACAACAGAGTGGTCAACACCTGGAATGCCCTACCAGACTCTGTTGTTACAGCCTCAACTTCTCACAGCTTCAACCTCAAACTGTCTACCATGGACCTCACCTCATTCTTAAGAGGTCCTTAAAGGGAGCATGCATAAGCGCACCAGTGTGCCCACCATTCCTGCCTTACTGCCCCCATCTATCTGTATTTACTTCCTTTGTTCCTGTTTATGTTCATACTTATACTTGTTATCTTGTACATGTTTGACAAACAAATAAATAAATAATAAATAAATATTGTTAACATTAATAGATTTTAGATTTATCAATATTTCCACTTCTTTATTTATTTATGTAGATAATCTGTACTAATTATTTAAGTCCCAACATATATTTCTATAACTATAATCAAGGGTATCTATTAAGTTTCCAACAGAGTCACCAGATAAAGAGCTAATGACTATTTTTAATTGAATTATTTATATCTGAACTTTATCATTTTCTTATAAACAACTCAAGGTGGAAACACATGTAGTATTCCATCTTCCTCCTCCTTCCTTCTTTCTCCAATGTTCCCCACAACAACAACCCTGTGATGCAGTGGTGGGATTCAAATTTTTTTACTACCGGTTCTGTGGGCGTGGCTTGGTGGGCGTGGCTGGGAAGGATACTGTAAAATCTCCAGTCAGAGATGTTATTTGCCGGTTGTCCGAACTACTCAAAATTTCCGCTACCGGTTCTCCAGAACTGGTCAGAACCTGCTGAATACCCACCTCTGCTGTGATGTGAGGTGGGCTGAGAAAGAGTGACTGGCCTAAAGTTGTTAAACTGGCTTTCATAGCTAGGCTAGGACTAGAACTCAGGCTAACCCTGTTTCTAGCCTGGTGCCTTAACCAGTGGGGACAGACATGCTCAGGGAGAAATGGAAGCAATGGTAGCTTTGGGTGCTTTCTTGGGAGTAGATGCTATCAGATCTGGAAAGCAGAACTCCAGCAGAACTCCAGACGAGAGGAAGCGGAGAGCAAGGAGTTAGATTCTGTATTTTTTATAGTCATCTAATATTCTTCCTGGCTATTATACACTAAGGACATTAACCTGTGCATTTGATCTCTTTGATATAATGTTGTACTTGTTTGCAAGACTTCCTGTTTTCCTCTAAATCCTCAAAAGAACTGGGAAGGTCAAATCTTGAATTAAGCTAACATTGGACAACTGTACTTTCAAGTCCTGCTCTTCCCATCCTTATTATTCAGTTAATTACCTCATAGTTTAATCAACTCTGGCCCTGGTTTTTAGTAGAGAGTCATATTTAAATGTTTATTTTCAGCTACATTTAATTGTTGGAGCTCTTTGTCACAGGAAAAAAGAGAAGTCTATTTATTTTGAAATAGGAAGAATGAGCAAGGGCATGAATTAAACATGTGCTTATCTTTGCCTTTAAAAGAAAAAAAGATAGCTTAAAGTTATGGTTAGCATACAATTTCCAATTTAATACTATGAAGTGGAATAATTCCAATTGCTGTGATAAAAAAGTAAATAGAATATTGACTTTCTGTCACTGCTTGTGTGACATGGGTCTTGCATAATTCAAACACCAAAGTGCATCCATAAGGGATAGATAAAGAGTCTGTGCAGAAGAACTAGCAAAATCTATTAGAGTAAGAGGATGACAGTTGCTTAGACATATTATCTCAGAACCTTGTACTATATTTCAAATTGTCTGAGATCCCTAGAGCAATTTCAAACTGAAAGAACATGGACTAATATAATTAGGTTGAAGATCACTTCTTCATTGACAGGTAAGGTACAGAATTAGAAATGAAATATTACAGTCAAAAAGGTTTGACTCCATCATAGATTGCGCCCAGTTGACTCATTTGTTCTTAGCAGATCATCTATGGAAGGGCTCAAATCCAGGACACTTGAATATACTGTATGTCAAGAATTAAGGTTCATAATGAAATGTGAGAAAGATTGTGGGAGAATAGGCAAAAAGATGCTACCGAGGGAATGGTCATACAAGGGACAGCATAGCATGCAACTGACTAGTTGGTAGGAAAAGATGTTCAAAAAGACCTTCCCTACTGTAGCTTCTTGGTGGTAAAGGAGAATGGAAGGAAGTGGGAGATTTTACTTTCAGGCTTGGAAGATTTTCTCAATGTAGCTTTGTAAACAGCAATGGCTCATGCCCCACATTTCCTAGTCGTATCACAACTAACTGTAATGATGTACTACATGTTGACTTTACAGAAGATAATGTAGAAAAGGCACTATGAAACCTAAAACCATCCCTATCTATTGGCTCCAATGGATTATGTGCATACTTCTTTAAAAAAGCTCTCCTCTGCCATAGCAGAACTGCTAAGCATTATATACGAGATATCATTCAGAACCAGCTCCTTATGGTCCTTAGCTACGGTCATCCCTATCTTCAAAAAAAGTGACCCCAGCTTGGTGGAAAACTACAGACCAATCTCACTGTGTTGTGTCATGTGCAAAGTCGTGGAATCAATCATTAACCAATTCATCACCATTCACTTAGAGTCAAACAACCTTCTCTCCAAAAGACCATTTGGTTTCAGGAAATAATTGTCCTACAATCTACAACTCCTACACTGCAAAAACATATGGACTACTCTACTCAACCAGGGTAAAGCAATAGACACACTTTACATAGACTTCTGTAAAGCCTTTGATTCAGTGGTACACAACAAACTACTGTTAAAACTATACTCTTACAGCATTTGTGGTTTCCTTCATAAGTGGATTACTGTGCTCCTGTCAAACAGGCAACAAATAGTAAAAATAGGGAGTGCCATATCAAACCCTGCTCCAGTTAACAGTGGTATCCCCCAAGGCAGCGTCCTAGGACCCACACTCTTTATAATCTATATAAATGACCTTTGTGATCACCTTATAAGCAACTGTGTCCTCTTCGTGGATGATGTAAAACTATTCAACACCACTGACAACATTACTGTTCTTCAAAGTGACCTTGATTATGTGTCTGAATGGTCAAACAATTGGCAACTCCAAATCTTGACCAACAAATGCTCTGTCCTATACATTGGTAAAAAAAATCAGTACACCAAATACAAGCTAGGCAGATATGACCTTGTTAATGACCCTTACTCTGTCAAGGACCTTGGAGTACTCATATGTAATGACCTAAGCACCAGAGCTCACTGTAACAGCATTGCCAAAAAGGCATTAAGAGTTGTAAATCTAATCCGGAAATATAGAATTGCTAACTAGGGCATACAAAACCTTTGCTAGACCAATACTCGAATACAGCTCATCTGTCTGGAATCTGCACTGTATATCAGACATTAATATAATTGAGCGAGTCCAGAAGTATTTCACGAGAAGAGTACTACACTCCTCTGCTCACAACAGAATACCCTATATCACCAGGCTTGAAATTTTGGGCTTGGACAACCTTGAACTATGCTGCCTACGGTTGGACTTAAGCTTGGTACCCAAAATTATCTGCTACAATGTCCTACCAGTCAATGACTACTTCAGCTTCAACCGCAACAATACAAGAGCAAACAACAGATACAAACTCAATGTTAACTGCTCCAAACTTGATTGCAGAAAGTATGACTTCAGCAACAGAACGGTCAATGCCTGGAATGCACTACCTGACTCTGTTGTTACATTCTCTAACCCCCATTCCTTTAACCTTAAACTATCCACTATTGACCTCACCCCATTCCTAAAAAGTCTGTAAGGAATGTGCAGAAGTGCACAATTGTGCCTACCATCCCTGTCCTATTGTCCCCATTTATTTGTACCTATTTCCTGTATTCTTACTCATTTTTATGCTTATACCTATTATCTTGTAAGTGATTGACAAAACAAATCAAATCAAATCAATCAATAAATAAACAATAAAGTGGAATTAGCTCATCTCGTTGTGATTCCCATATGCTTTACCTGCAAGGAAGACTAGGCTGCAATTCAACTAGCATTGTATAATCAAGTGGACAAAGCAGATATCAAGCCTAGCCCAAGAAAGATGTAAATTTCCAGTCAAAGTTAAGATCTTTATTTGCCTTCACGACATACCTTATGCTACCAGGCTTGAAATTTTGGACTTGGACAACCTAGAACTACCCAACCTACGGTCTGATCTAAGCTTAGTACACAAAATTGTCTGCTACAAAGTCCTAACTGTCAATGATTACTTCAGCTTCAACTGCAATAATACACGGGGAAACAAGAGATACAAACTCAAAGTAAACTGCTCCAAACTCGATTGCAGAAAACACGACTTCAGCAACCGAGTGGTCAATGCCTGGAACTCACTACTTGACTGTGTTGTTACATCCTCAAACCCCCCAAACTTTAACCTTAAACTATCTATCATGGACCTCACTCCATTCCTAAGAGGTCTGTAAGGGGGTGTGCATAAGCGTACTAGTGTGCCTACCTTCCCTGTCCTACTGTTCCCATTTATCCATTTATTCGTACTCATTTATTATGTATATACTTATACCTGTTTATACTTATATGTTTAATAACATATATATGAAGCCGTTGGGCGAGATCATCCGTGACTTTGGGGTGAGGTATCATCAGTACGCTGATGATACAGTTATAAATCTCCACCCCAGGCCACATCAGTGATGCTCTCTCCGTGATGTCCCGTTGCCTGGATGCGGTGCGGATCTGGATGGACAGGAACATGCTTCGACTCAACCCAGCCAAGACAGAGTGGTTGTGCATACCGACATCTCGGTCCAGCTTTGAGGTTCCATCTTTGGTCATGGGGGAGGAGGTGTTGCCCTCCATGGACAGGGCACAGAATCTGGGGGTCCTGCTGGATCCACGACTCAAATTGGAGGAGCAGGTGGGGGCGTGGCCAGGGGAGCCTTTGCCCAGATCCGGCTGGTTCGCCAGTTGCGCCCATACCTGGATCGAGATGCCCTGTGCATGATCACTCAGGCACTCGTCATTGCCTGACTTGACTACTGTAACGCCCTCTATTTAGGACTGCCCTTGCATACCATCCGGAGGCTTCAACTGGTGCAGAATGCTGCTGCGCGGGTAGTGATGGGAGCCTCCCGGTACTCCCATATTACACCCCTCCTGCACGACCTGCATTGGCTACCGGTCATCCTCCGGGTGAGATTCAAGGTTCTTGCATTAACATTCAAAGTCCTACACGGGATGGGTCCAGGGTATTTGCAAGAATGACTCCTGCCAGCATCAAATACCAACCGCCATGTACGAGCGCACACACGGGGGTTCCTCGGGGTGCCGTCCGCGACCCAATGTCATTTGGTGGTGACCCGGGGGAGGGCTTATTCTGTGGCGGCTCCCACTCTATGGAATCAGCTTCCGCCGGAGCTCCGGCTGGCCCCTGATCTCCCCACCTTCCGCCACGATTTAAAGACCTGGTTATTTGCACAGTCCGGGCTGTGCTGACCTCCTGGGGGGGAGGTTGATTGTGTTTTAACCTTGGGGTTTTAAAATTGCATTTGACTTGTTCCTTGTTTAATTTGTTTTTAGGTAATTATTTATTGTTATGTTTTTAGTTGTGAGCCGCCCCGAGTCCTTTTGGAGAGGGGGCGGCATACAAGTCAAATTAAATAAATAAAAATAAATAAATATATTCTGTTCATACTTATACTTGTTTTCTCATACATGCTTGACAAACAATATAAAAACAAATAAATAAGTAAATAAAGATGTAATATATCCAGCCAAAGTTAAGTTCTTTATTTGCCTTCACCACATGGGCAGAATCTTGCCAGAATAAATCTATGCAACCCTAACCTGATGGGTACCCTAGGAGATTCTAGAGAGTTGCTATTGTAAATCTCATTCTTTTTCCATGATCCAGTTTTGGATTGTTCTGTGTCCTGCTGCATCCCCCTCCTTGGATGTATTTAGTCTTTCCTGGGAACTTGCTGTACTACTGTAACACCACATCACCTCCTCTTTTACAGACACATTTATCACATCACCCCAGCATTGAGATGCCTTTTTACCCATCATCATTGTCTATGAAACCTAAATTTCACAAAGATAAACTATCACAGTGACAATAAAGTAATTCCATTAGGTACAGGTCATCCAAACATTCAGAAATACAGAGACTTGGCTTAGCTGTCCTGTGATAATCAAAGCTTTTACCTGAGCAAGTAAGTTGAAGTTTGAGATTTTGATTTTTCTGCTTATAAATTGCTTTTTAAAAGCTTGATTTTGAATATATATTGAGTAGGGAATTATTGTATGTATTCAGCAACTGCAGTTATTCTGGAACTTAGAAATGGTAAAACACTGTTTTACTCTAATAGACTGATTTCATTATTTCTGCATCAGACAGTTTCAGTTCATTTGAAAACATTCAGAAAACAATGAATAAATTGCATTTGTAGCCCATCTTTTTTGTAGTAGTTGAAACTTAACCTGTATATGTCTAATTTCAACATTGTTACTGCATTGAATCAGATTACTGCCATGGATGAATCAATAAACTGTAATGCCAAATAACTATATGCAGGCAAATTTAGGATTTTTGCTTACATTTTTAATCAACATTTATTGATTTGCTATTATGAAAGAAAGATTCTTTTATCTATAGCTGTCCAGGCAATATTTCTGCTTGAATGCTTTGTTACCATTTTAAAAAATCTACATTTATACCTTTATTTCCAAATTGTATTTATCCTAAGTGGTTTCACTTTTAATTCCTCTCTCTCCATGTGAACTTATTAAGTCCAATGGTAATTCATGTTAATTCCATCTATATACACCAAGAGGTAATATGTGTCTATTTAAAGTTTCTTGCATCCCTCTTGATGGCTATTTTACTTCTGTGGAACTTGGAGGACCACAACCTGGCATTCACTGTGAGACCCATGGTGGCATAGTGGTTAGAATGTAGGCTAACTCTGCCCGCTGTCAGGAGTTCGATTCTAAGTGGCTCAAGGTTGATTCAGCTTTCCATCCTTCTGAGGTTGGTAAAACGAGGACCCAGATTGTTGAGGATAATTGGCTGACTCTGTAAACCACTTAGGGATGTAAGCATATGAAGCTATATGTAAGTCTAATTGCTATTGCTATCTTGCTTTTGCCATTTTCAGTCAATTCTCTCCACTCTGCTTCTCACTTAAGAACTTGAAGTGGGACTTGAAACATTCAGACTCAAGTCCACTCATAACCATGAAAACTCAGTGCTAAGTACTCTGCCTGGAGTTCCTAAGGAAGAGTGATTAGAATATAGATCTAACTAATAGAGCAATACATTACAGCTATTAGATGAATTGCATATCCATTCAAAGTGATATGTGTGAATACTAGGCTTGTACAGAATATCGTTCTCATAGTTTTGAGGATATGTTGATCTGAAAAACTGAATCTATTCCATATAATCCACCTGGCTGAATGTCTGAACTGAGAAAGAAGAGTTTCCAAAAATATCAGCATGAAGGATGCATTGCAATGAATTCGTGTTGGTAACGAAAGGGTAAAATTATGCCTTTTTTTCCTTTTCTTTCTGGCTCTGATGGGAAAGGATGGAGAATGGCAATGGATCTCACAGCTGGAGGGGAAAAGAGAAAGCATGCTGTATCCCTGAAATCCTTTGTCCTCATAAGTCATGTAATAGAGCAAATTATTTCAAGTCTTATTATGTCCTTGTCATGAGAATGGACTCCTGTTGTGACATTTTCTGCTCTAAATACTTTTTATATGCAAATAAAATTAAACCTCCACCATCTGCAAAACAAATGTGCCTAGGAATGTGGGTGAAAAGGTGCAGCTAATTTGAGCACTATCAGTTGAAACGATTAATGAGAGACACTGTTATCATTTGTCTTCCCACTCTGGGGAACATTAAAATTCAAATGTCTCATAGTCATAATAAAGATGATGGCAAGCATAGGAGGACAAAATGACCAAGTATTCATTGGACTGTGATTGTAATGAAAATTAATGGGAGGATTCAGTTTAAAACTTGGCTTTTCATATAAGTAGCAGATAGGAATGTTGTGATGTGTTGAAGTTTGTCCAAACATAATAATCATCATCATTATTGTTATTATTGTTATTATTGTTAATTTTTGGTAGATTCACAGCCTTTGGGGCTGGTTGGTAGCTCAACAGCTCGAGTCCTAACCAAGGACCTAGGAACTGTTCAGGTAGCATCAGAGGATATAAGCTGTTCCAAGTAGGGTGGTTTTTTGCAGAATCAGGGTATTCAAGTCTGATAAATTCAGAATTTCCAAATAGTGAGGTAGCCCTTTAGGTATTGCTCCAAAGGCTCCAGTTACAATTGGGGTAGCACACGATTTCTTTTTCTAAAGTCGTTCAACTTCAATTTGTAAGTCCCGGTACTGTGTGATTTTTTTTCTTGCTGCTTGTCTTCAATTCATGCATCACCAGGTATTGCGATGTCAATGAATGATGATGATGATGATGATGATGATGATGATGATGATGATGATGATGCAAGAAAACTAGAAACTGTTTTGAGCTGAAGGAGAAGAATAGTATTACCAGAGCTGCATTTAAGAGGCCAGAAATGTTGGATTATCTATCCAACATTTGGATAGGTAATCCAAATTACCTATCTTACCTATCTTACCAAGAGCCTTGGTAGCTCAGGCTGTTAAATGCCTGCTCTTAAGATCCAGATGCCTACAATTATTGTAGGCTCGAATCCCACCAGGCTCAAGGTTGACTCAGCCTTCCATCCTCTCGGGGTAGGTAAATTGAGGACCCAAGATTGTTGGGGGCAATTAGCTGACCTTGTAAAAATGCCACTTAGTAATAAGCAGGCATATACAATGGAAGGAAGGCTATTGCTGAGCACACTGGGTTGTATCCCAGAAATTGTAAGCCGCCCTGAGTCTTTGGAGAAGGGCGGCATATAAATGTAATTAAATAAATAAAATAAATAAATAAATATTCAAATTAAATTCTTTTGATTCTGTAGTAAGTTTGTCACACATTGGTTCAATTAAGTTTGGCATCAGTACAATGATTTCAATGGGGAAAAATAATACAAGATAAACTCATTTAAATATGTAGTCAGTGGTCAGCCATAAATTAGACCCCATTCATCTGTAACCATTCTTAAAAGAAGAATTTATTTCATCTCATGTCACAACATGGTTATAATATTAATTAAAATGTTCATCTGTCTGAAACCATGCCATCATGACAGATGCATAGATGCATAGATGTCACCAGGTACTTGGTCCTTTCATCAGAAAGACAAAAACAACGCTGCAGCTTCATACCACAAGTCCTTCCCCTTTAATGCATGAATTCATGGTCACCATGGATGTATAAACGTGATTCTATGACCTGCTTTCCCACAGGGCACACTGCTGTGTTCAAATCTAAAATATTATCTAACATATAATTTAAATGTACTTCAACTGCATTCCCATAATTGGTAACCCAACAGGCAATATTTTACAAGTTTGTTTACATAATTCAATCCTCAAAATCCGAATCTCACACTGAAGCAGAGAAGTTTGCAAATGTATATGGTGCTTCTGCAGGGGTTCTGTTTGAACAGACATTTGATTTTATATTTACTTCACATTATAATGCCCTAATTAGGGCTAGATAGTTATTTAACAAAGATTCAGTCAGTGCATCCCTTCAAAGCTGTTTTGTTTTGCAAAACAATTTGGCTTCCGCATTTCTAAGAGTAAAAATGGCCGTGTTGTTTCACTTTGCCTGATTCAACTCACACTCACTGTAAGCCAAATAAACTTCTTTACATGCAAAGAAAGGTTTTTCCTGAACTTCCAGCCAGCTACTGGAAATACGTTTGGCAAGTGGCAAGTTAACATGGTCATCTAGTACAAATTGTGCAGCATGATACCGCTGAGCAAATAATTTAAATTTTGCAATTTGGAAATTATATAATCATTTTCCCTATGACTTTAAGAGGCAAGTGATATCACTTGCCCACCTTGCACAGTGAAGAAATGTAAAGCCCCTTCTTGAGGCCGATTCTATTGCCTCTTTAATCAGACCCTGAGAATTGTGTCACTTTCAGAATGCCAAGGATTCAAGGTGAACCCAACCTGGCATAAGTGTAACATTTGTGAAACAAAAATCGAGTGACTTAGAAAAAGAAAGGTATAGAAAGGAGAAATTGTGATGTGCTTCCACTGCTAAGCAGAATATTTATTGCCTTGTTTTAAACTAAAACCTGATTATCTGCATTTCAATATTGTCCTCTCAAGCAATTTTTAGCCACGGTGGATAATAGGATGCAATATTCCAGTAGTCAAATGTCTACTGATTATATGACAACGATATTTTGCTTACTAGCAACTTTGCACATGCTGAAATAGATGGATCAACTGCTCAGCCATGATCAACTAAACAGGAGGCTGGGTATCCCCAGAAAAGCTGACAAAGGTGGAATTGTGCATGTAAAACTACCACGATCAGTCTCAATGACTGTTGATATTAAGCTAGGTGGTAATTTGCTGTGACTTCTCACATCTCCCCATCATTCAACTTACACTCTGTCAATATTCTATTTAAACAGTCTGATTTGTTATGCTGGGAAGTGAGGAAAGTCCTGACTCAACCATTAAAAAGACAGTTCCATCGTTTCTGGACTATTGTGCCCCTCTTGATGTTTGATTTACATAACCATGTAATTGAAGCATCTCAGGTCAAATTGACCCCAGTGAGAGCTCTACCTGAGTAAGGATGATGAAACTTAATCATTACCTTTTGACTTTGTCTTCTTCAACACAGTGTTAGGATATCTCAGTTCCTAGGGTTTCCAATCAAGTATGACCCCTCACCCACTCCCACCATCCAAAACAAAGCCCTCCTTAGCAGCTATATACAAACTACTTTTTAACACTGATGGATTGAATAGGAATGTTTAAGAAGTGCTTTTTAACATGAGTACATTTGGACATCGTACATGATCAGAGACCATGATTGTATGAAGAATTCTTACACTGAACAAGCTAAAGAGAAACATCAACCAGATTTTTCTGTTCAATGTGGAAATTGGGGAAACACATGAAGAAGTATTAAGGGGAAAAACTGAAGCTCAACCCTATGTATTTAGTATTTGAATATTCTGCTTAGATTCATGACTTGGTGCAGACAGAAGAAAAATAAAGGTGAATCAGGCTCCATTATGACTCTCCTAAACATATTGTGAGATACTACATATATTTAATCCTTGGCATTTCCAATTAAAAGCATCAGTTGGTAGATGCTTTGAAAATTATTGTTATGATCTTGCCCTTTCAACTGTTCTTTCAACTCATTATCGATCTATTTTCAATATAGAAAATACTTAAATTTTAACTGAAACTCTGTGGTCTCCATGGCTTTCTATGATGGTACATCTCAACATGTTTACCTACAGAATATGAGAAGAACAAGATGGCATCTCCTTCTTTTCCTTATCCCAAAGTTGTTGGAATGGTAATCAAATCTTGCTGCTGACAAAGTGTTCTGCACTATATATGAAGGTCCCAACTTAGCCTACAAAATGCAGGCATTGGCATCTGTAAGAAACTACAATGATGTAAAATCACATGATTTCATTACACAAATATTGCAATAAGCTATCTGTGACATAATTAATAAATCACATAATGCAAATATAATTTGTGTCCTATCCCAGAACAAACACAGATGAACACTCCAAAGAGGTGGTTGCAAATTTTACTTTTGGTCTTTTAGAATAAATGCCCAAACAGTGTGTGTGGGGATTTATGACAGCTCACCATAGCCAATTTGCCACAGCCAACTTGCTGAGGACAACTCACCACGGGACAAGCATTATACTAATATTGAAGAAATAGTTGAATAGAATCATTGAAGTAAGGATGTCAAAACAGGGACAAAATAAAATTTGAATGATAAAAATTAAAATATTTTTAAATTATTTTAAATAATTAAATTGGCTATGGTGAGTTGGCCATGGCAAGTTGTCCCATTATGGCAGCAGGAAAACTGAGAGCACAATATATACAAAGGAAAAAAAAATTCAAAAAGTCAAGCAAGTTTGTCTTATTAAAGTCTGAAAATTTCCATGTCCAAGAATTGATAGAAGCAAGGGTTGGCTGCTGAGGGTTTGCAGGGGTTCGCGAGAGCCCCTAGCTAAGATTCTGTGCAGTTCAGAGAACCCCCAAATCCTACTCCTGGCTGGCCCTGCCCACCCACCCCCGCCCCTCCCAGAAGTACCTACATGGCCCATTTTGAATGCAGGTAAGTGCAGGACGCACATGGAGGCTCGGGGAGGGTGAAAAACAGGCATCCTGGAAGTTTGGGAATGCCAGAAATGTGCCTGTTTCTGGCTTCCAGAGAGACTCCAGAGCCTGGGGAGGCTGTTTTCACCCTCTCAGAGGCTCAGAGAAAGCCTCCAGAGCACAGGGATGGCAAAAATGCCCCCAGCCATGGTGCAGGAGGCCGACTAGGCCACGCCCAACCTGGCCATGCCCACCCAGCAACTGGGCAGAGAACTCTTTGCTAAAATTTTTGAAGCCCACCTCTGGCTATGAGTCAGGCAGTATATAAATGTAACAATTAATAAAATTGTAAATAGTAAACATCTAAAGAAGCTGGCTAAAGAGTACCTAGTGTGAAGTTCTAGAGTCCAAGCCTCACAGAATGTTTATCAGCCAATCTGAGATGCAGAGTCAAAGTCATGGAATTAAAAGTCAAAATTCGATGGACAGAGTGTAGATTAAGGGGTGGGATTCAGGTTTTTTAACAACCGGTTCTGTGGTTGTGGCTTAGTTGGTAGGTGTTGCTTGGTGGTCATGTGACTGGGTGGGCATGGCCAACTTGACATCACTCATGTCAAGGGGCGCTTCTCCTCGCCTGGCCTCTCATGACAGTGGGGATGCTGCAATGGTCATAAGTGTGAAAAATGGTCATAAGTCACTTTTTTCAGTGCCATTGTAACTTTGAGTGGTCACTAAATGAACTGTTGTAAGTCAAGGATTACCTGTACAAAAATACAAAAAGCTTCTTTGCTTGCAAAAAGCTGCCCTAAATACCAATCATTAGATTAAAAATACCTGCAAGCCAGAGTTACAAATCAGGCAGGGTGCCAGAGCACCTTGAGGAATTAAAATAGTTAAAATGCAGTGATAACTATCAGCAGCCAACTCTTGCTCATAAAGTGAAACCCTTTAGCAGAGGGGTCATTTAAGCTCTCCAGAAAAAGCACACCCAGGAAAAGCAATCCTTAGATCCATTTGCACCACTTAAAAATACCAACTGGTCTCACCTCACAAGATATCCTAAGGAAATCACACAGATTTAAGGGAAGGTCACATGCCCCCCAGAAAGGCAGTAAAAAAAATCAGTCGCAAGCTTGCATCCTGCCTCTTGGAAGTACACCCCAAAAGGACAGTGCCAGATAGTATTAAGGCAGGGAAGGAAGACCCCCTCCCCAGACAGAAAAAGAAACCACGAGGCAAGAAAAAATTCAAACACAATACAAATAATTAAATCACAACAGTAGCTGTTGCTTGTTGAAGCTGAATAGGGAAAATTATCACATCAATAAACACAGGATTAAACTTCAGCAAGCACAGAATTAACGTTCACCAAAAACCAGTTTTAGGCCAAAATCCAGAAAGCGTATGTAAACTCACATTTGAATGTCAATCCTTCTAGCTAGCCAAGAAGCCTTGCTGAATGTCACTCATCTTGGTTCCCTGTCACTAAAAGCTTTGCTTCATTATTCAATTATTTCTTTAAAGTGCTGATTGTCCAGGGAAGTATTTCCTCCCAACAGCAGTGTAAAAATCTTAAAGCAACCCTTCCCCTTGTGAGGCTAAGAAAGCCAAGCCTCACAAGCTCTGGGGACAGGAAGTCTAGGCTTCTAAGTCTTGCTTCTAACTACCAGTGCTCCGAACTGCTTAGAAAGTTAACAAGGGGTTCTATAGAACTGGATAGAACCAGTAGAATCCCACCCCTGTGAATAGTTATCTCTAAAGAGGAGGGTTAGCATTATTGCTCTAGTTAAGGAGAGCCAGTGCTGGTGTTGGTAATTACAGTATGAAGGGTGCATCTCCTTTGCTCTGTTCTCTTTTCCATGCAGGGAGCCTTTACAGTGGGCTCTTAGGAAGGTAGCAACTCAGGTGTTTCATCTTCAGAGTCTGACAGCAGCTGCTCTTACTGATTAAGGCCCACCCCGATTACCAGTAGGACCTAAGGCAATGGTTCATCAAGTAATTTCTTATCTGACTTTGAGCTTACATAATAATTTGCTCCAATGAAGTGATGGTCTATAGAAGCAGGATAGACCAAGTGGCATTCAGATTTTTGCTACTGTCTAGTTGAGACTTCTGCAAAGAACATATTTCTTGAATCTTTGTTTAGTGACTGTACAGGTACTCATCCTTTAGCAATGTCTATGGAGACGTCTATGGAGATTCTCAGTCATCCAGGTCATGAGTATCCCAAAACTGCTTTTTCAAGAGGGAACTGGACTTCCTTGTTTTTCTTTGAAGACATTTTGCTTCTTATCCAAAAAGCTTCTTCAGCTCTGACTGGATGGTGGGGAATGGAAGGATTTATATTGCAAGGAGCTGGTCATTTGCATTCTTGGAGATAGATGATGTCGTATCCCTCCCCTTCTAATTCAGTTTTGAAATAGATGGCTTCTTTGACCCCTCTTGCCAACCAGCAGCCCTCTCTGTCCAAAAGAAGAGAACAATAAATGAAGCAATTTTGTTGTTCCATACATTGCAGAAATATCTGAAAAGCTCAGGAGGATCTTCAGCCAATATAACATTTGTACTTTTTTAAAAAAAAATTACATTTATATGCTGCCCTTCTCCAAAGACTCAGGGTGGCTTACAATTTTTCAGATACAACCCAATGTGCTCAGCAATAGCCTTCATTCCATTGTATATGCCTGCTTATTCCTAAGCGGCATTTTTACAAAGTCAGCTTATTGCCCCCAACAACCTTGGTTCCTCAATTTACCTACCCCAAGAGGATGGAAGGCTGAGTCAACCTTGAGCCTGGTGGGATTCGAGCCTGCAATAATTGCAGGCAGCTGGAACTTAAGTGCTAGGCATTTAGCAGCCTGCACCACCCAAGGCCCTCCTGTACATACTTTAAATCAGGGGTGGGATCCTACCAGTTTGCACCTATTCTCTAGAACCGGTTGTTAACATTCTAAGCAATTTGGAGAACCGGTTGTTAGAAGAAATTATTGGCCTAATCCTGTAAGGAAGGCAGGAAGGAAACATTCTGGGGTTGCTTACAGAAACTGCCTCTCTGTTAACTCTTATTACATTCTTGGCAGGACTAGACTTCCTGTCTCAGGAAATCTCTGGAGTTTTTTTCCCCTCCTTTGCTGGTACTTTGCTTGTGTGGAGTGATAATTCAAAGTTACAATGGCACTGAAAAAAGTGACTTATGACCATTTTTCACACCTACGACTGTTGTAGCATCCCCACAGTCTTAAGAGGCCAGGTGAGGAGATGCGTGCCTCAATGTGAGTGATATTGAGTTGGCCACACCCAGCCAATAACATGACCACCAAGCCATGCCCACCCAGTCACATGACCACCAAGCCACGCCCACCACCTAAGCCACGCCCACAGAACTGGTTGTTAAAAATTTGAATCCCACCTCTGCTTTAAATCCAATAATACATTAAGGCAGAAGCTTGTCCATCCCAAGGGTAAGACACCTAGACACAAACTGAGCAACATGGTATATGCAATACAATGCAGTGAAACATGTTTAGATCTGTACATTGGGAAACAAAACAACCACTTCATAAATGCATGGCACAACATAGGTGAACATACCCAACAGGACAAGATTCAGATGTCCATCTGCTTTTAAAACTCTTTTGAAGACAGTAAAGTCCACATTTTATACAGAGAGGACTGTTGATTTGAAAGAGCGGTCAAAGAGGCCATCTGTGTCAGAATTGAACAGTCCTCTCTCCACAGAAAAATGAGAAAAACAAGAAAGTCCAGTTGCCTCTTGAAAAAGCACTTTGGGATGTCCTTTAGCAACTACCTCATTTAGTGACCACTCACAGTTACAACAGTGATGAAAAAGTAACTTTGTAACCAATGTGCAAATTTAAGACCTTTGGAGATCTGTAAAGCAAAAGAAAGCTAAAGCAGACTGTAATCACGGTTCCTGTTTCTCTTAGCAACCACTTTGTTTAATATCCAGGTTGCCAACCACAACTGTGATTACTAAATGATGTCAATTTGTGAAAATGATATTTTCTGCTGCACAAGAATCTTACTAGTGAACAGTGATGTGATCTAAAGAACAGGTAGTCTGTTTAGTTCCTATTTTATGGGTAAGAGATACAGATTAGTTAATGTTTAACATGCCAATTTTCTTTTGTTTCCCTTGTTTGCCAACTGAAAAACTATTGATTGTACAATGTCATAGAGAACTGTGTACCAAAACAAAATGTTGGGGCATTTGATGTCTCAAGGATGCGAAATAGCCATCTCTATCTTAAAATAACCTGCACTTCATTCTTAAGCAAAATAAATGCTAAAGAAAAGAGCAGCAATCTCTTTCGGCTTTGAGCATCAAAAGCCTGATCAGAGTAAAATATTGTCTCTTTTGAATCTTTCCAGAAGAGAAATAATTTGTCAGCCAAGGAACAATGATTCTCTCCTCTTATAATGGTGAAGAATTCAGAGGATTATTGTTTTTTTAAATCTAGAACAGCTTTATACAACTGGTACATTCCCAGTGACTTCTAAAAATAAAATTCAACTAGAGGAACTTCTTTGAAAGGTAGTTATTATGGTGCTTTTGTTACAGATGGGACAGTGACTATTCAGTAATGTTTAATTCAAAAGTATTACCATCTTGAGGAAATGGGTCATTTCTTTATTAATTCTTTCACAGGAACTTCATTCATTATTACTTCATGCCCAGAAAGGAACATTCAGCAAGTGACAGATGAAATTTGAATCCTCTGAAAGAAGAGAGGAATATAGTTTTCCTGGTTTGAAAAACCTCTGTATTGTGTTGTGAGGTTATTACTTCTGGCAGGTTATTTTTTTCCCCATAGAATGTGCAGGCAATGTGCAGGCACACTGTGACATGAAACAGCTGGAGAATCAAGCCAATTGTGCTTAATCTTACTTCCTGCCATTCCACTTGTTGAATTCTGAATCCGTAAGAAAGAATATCGAGTTATGCATACTATGTGAAATATACTGTTTTAGTTCCTCTGCCCTTTGACAGAGCAAAATTTTAAGTTATTATTACTGTTGGTCAGAAGGCATAACACATTTTTAAGATAATGCTTTTTTCAGTGTTAATGATAATTTTTTATAAGCTTTTTTATAAGCTATAAAGAATTTAGGCATAGTTATGTTGAAAGAACATTAAGCAGAAAACTCTGCATTTATAGCTGAGGAGTACCTTCCTGAACTGCTTATTCCAACAAAATACTGGAATTTTGTTTGCTTTCATTCACCTTAACAAATTAAAAAATAGACATGATAGGATTTGCATTTTGAATAAATATTGGAAAACAAATGTCACATACTTTGTCATGATTGTGACAAAATTATGTCTTGGATTCTTTTAGTTAACTTTCCCTATTTTAATGAATAGCAAAAACTGTCACGTTTATGGCTCTGAAATAGACCGCAAGGGTGTAAACATTGGCAAGTAATTCCAATTTTACACCAATGAATCGTTTCCCATTCAAGACATTAAAAATAGCTAACTTGCTGAAAATGGGCAATTTGGAACCAATGGGACTATCAGAGACAAATATAAAACAATCCTTCTCATTGTAAAATCTAGTACCAAGAAAAATAAAGGTATCTCATAGGAGTTGCCTGGCACCAAAACATAAAATAATTAAACACTGGAACCGCAGTTTGTTTTTTTAAAAAAGGGGAATAGACAAGCTCACACTTTCATATTCTTATTTTTCTCTATGCATGACCCTATTTCTTTACTGTCCAAAAGAAAAGCACACAACAATAGTATAATAGGGGCAAAAGTGAAATATCTTGTGTATGTGTATATCCTGAGTTTTAATGAGATTTAATAATATTATTACAATACAGGGAGTATTGTAGCAGAAAGAACTGGAGAAATATACACACCTAATCATAACTACTAATGAACAAAATCCTGAGACAAATTTCAAATTTCTACTGAACAGTTATAGCTCTTTATCGCTATTTCAAACAATATGATCTTTTGGGGACCAAAGGATATTACTAATATTCCTCTAACACATATAACAAATATGAAACTGGAAAATAAAGTGTTGGAAAAGACAGTGGATGGTTCCAAACTATAATTGATATTCAATACACCAGTTGTAGTACAAGCCTGCAGGAGACAAAGTTTGTCAATCATAAACTCTATTAAAGGTAGGTCTGTTTTTCAATCATTTGAGGACCTATGATTTTAGACTACACCAAAATACAACACAATAGGGAACAAGCAGCTTCTAAAAAAAATGATGACCCCCATACTGTCATGAGAGACCAGGCAAGAAGAAGCACCCCTTGACATGAGTGATGTTGAGTTGGCCATGCCCACCCAGTCACACGACCACCAAGCCACACCCACCAACTAAGCCACGCCCACAGAACCGGTTGTTAAAAAAACTGAATCCCACCCCTGCCCCCATATATGAACATAAAGAAGAAAACCAATACACCCAAATCAAACACAATAGGGAACAAATAGCTTCTGTAAAAATGAGCCAACATATGCACCTAAACAGCAAGGCCAATGGAAACATGACACTCTTAGAAGAAAACAACCAAGAGGAAAGCCCTTAGTATCTACCCTAGCCCACTCCAATGAAGCTCCTCTGGAATTGAACAATTGCTATCATAGCCTCTCCCTGGAAGAAAATATATAGACACTCACAAAAGAGCATTCATCAATTGTTTCTAAAAAGAGGCGCAAGCCAACATTCCTGTGATAGGAAGAAAAGTATTCCAGACTTCCCTAGGAAAAAAAAAGATGAATATTGGTGATAGGAGATTCAATTCTTAGGGGAACAGAAACTATGGTCTGCAGGAGACCAGGAAGTCACTCTAAGGCAAGGCTATCAAACTCACGGCCCTGGATGCATCACATGCTGGCCATGCCCATGCCCAGTTTAGTGAAGGGGAAAAATAGATCATCATGATGCCACCATGACACCCTTTGAGGGGTTATTGGTCGCCCTGGAGCAAAAACAAAGATGTAACTGAGTACCTTACTAAAAGAATCAACCCCACGCATTACTGCCCCTTTATTCTCCTACATGACATAACATATTTGGAATATATTTGGAAAATGGCTGGCTCATCTTATCCAAAGGGCTTTAAACCAAAATTGAGGGGGGAAGGGGGGACAATCTTCATGACCTTTAGAATCTAATTTCAAGCAAAAAACACTAGATAACCAATCACATAAGGAGGAAGGGAGTAAAGAAAAAAAAACCCATAATGAAATAGTGATGGAAAGGTTGGAAATCCCAGTTATAAAGTAGGTAATATAACAAACATACCCAAGACCAATAGAGGACTCAAATGCCTATTCATTAATGCTCAAAGTTTAGGGAGCAAACAGAGTGAACTTGAAGTATTAGTACAAGAAGGCAGATATGATATAGCTGCCATTATTGAAACTTGATCAGGTGAAACTCATAACTAGAATGTCCTAATAGAAGGATACAAACTGTTCAAAATAAACCTAACAAAGTAAATAGACCTAACAAAAGAGGAGGTGGAGTTGCATTATATATCACTACATCTCTACAGAAATACACAAAACAAAGGATGTAAACCTCCTAGAATTGATATGGGTTGTCATGCCCTGCCGCTGGGTTGTGATGGGAGCCTCCCGATACTCCCATGTTACACCCCTCCTGCGTGGCTTGCATTGGCTTCCGGTTGCCCTCCGGGTGAGGTTCAAGGTTTTGGTTTTAACATTCAAAGTCCTACATGGCATGGGTCCAGGATATTTACGAGAACGACTTCTCCCAGCCTCAAATACCAGCCGCCCGGTATGGTCACACAGACGGGGTCTCCTCGGGGTACCCTCCGCGACTCAATGTCGCTTGGCGGGGACCTGGGGGAGGGCCTATTCTGTGGCAGCCCCCACTCTATGGAATCTCCTTCCGCCGGAGCTCCGGCTGGCTCCCAATCTCCGCACCTTCCGCCACGAGCTAAAAACCTGGCTGTTTTTACAATCTGGGCAGTATTGACCCTTGGGGTTGTTTATGTAATTTTGGGGTTTTAATAATAATACTAATCTTAATTCAGCTTTAATTTAATATATTTTTAAGTAATTTATTGTTGTATTCTATTTTAGTTGTGAGCTGCCCGAGTCCCTTGGGAGAGGGGCGCATATAAGTCGAATAAATAAATAAATAAATAAATAAATAAATAAATAAATAAATCCGAGGAGGAAGACAAACAGCTGACAGGGAGTGGGAGTGTGGCTTCATTGGCTATGGAAGGAACTGGGGAAGGGCAAAGTCTGGCTGGGAAGAGCAGGGGAGAGGTAGGACAAGGGAGAGGGAGTTCAGAGGAAGATCCAGGCCTACCCCTTCTTCATCCTAGGGCACTCGGGGAGGAACGGAGAAGAGAGCAACATGGGTTGTGTGGCTTACGGGGAAGGAAAAGGCCCTGATTCCATTCATTCCATTCACACCTGGGAATGAGAGTTTAAAAAAGATGCAAGCTGAGTTTGGTGTCTGCTGGGAACAAACGTGAGTTTATCTTGTGTTGACTTTGGTTATCTGCATTCCTGGCATCCCACCAACTGGGTTGGATTAGTGCTGTTCCTTCACATCTGAAATTCCTTCCCTTGCCCTTCTCTTGCCTTCTCTTCTGAATTTCCTTCTCTTGCCCTGTCTTGATTGGGCTTATAGTTACAGTTTTTGTTAACCACGTTTTGGACTTGATTCTCTGCAGCCAAAGGCTGTTCCTGGGAGAGTTTTTCTCCAGCTAGAAGGTAACCAGAACACAGGGGGCAAAGTTGGAACTAATAAAGGGACTCCTATTGATTATCTGACTGGGTTGCCTTTGTGCCACACCCCGGGTCATCTCATGGGTCAATATAAAGGGGAAAAATGATATTGCTATAGGCGTATACTACAGGCCATCCAACCAAGCAGAAGAAATTGATGAACTCTTTGCTTAATTCGTTAATCAATTAAAAATGTATGTAGAAAATATACCACAGTAATAATGGGAGACTTTACGTACCCGGATATATATATTTTTTAATTTCATTTATATGCCGCCCTTCTCCGGAGACTCAGGGTGGCTTACAATTTTTGGGATGCAACCCAGTGTGCTCAGCAATAGCCTTCATTCCATTGTATATGCCTGCTTATTACTAAGCGGCATTTTTACAAGGTCAGCTAATTGCCCCCAACAATCTTGGGTCCTCAATTTACCTACCCCGAGAGGATGGAAGGCTGAGTCAACCTTGAACCTGGTGGGATTTGAGCCTACAGCAGTTGTAGGCAGCTGGAACTTAAGTGCAGGCAATTAACAGCCTGAGCCACCAAGGCTCTTGTCAATTGAGAGACAAACTCTGCAGCAAATGGGAAATTGAACAGATTTCCCATCTAACCATGTAAGCTGACAACTTTGTCATCCAAAAGATAGAGGAAAGAACTAGAAGAAAAACTATACTGGACCTAATTCTTACTAACAGTGAAGAAGTGATAGGGGGAGTTGAAATTGCTGGAACCTTGGGCAAGAGTGACCATGTCATATTGGAATTCAATATAATGCAAACATAAGTAATAGAATATAATCCAATCAGTGTCTTACATTTTAAAGGAGCTGATTTGAAAAAATTCAGAGAGAGCCTAAGTAACTATAACTCACCCTATCGACATAACTATAAAAGACAAACTAAAAAATTAAAATTAAAATAAGTAAGAAAATGATAAAAGAACATCTGTCTGACCTTGATGAATATAAATCACCAGGACCTGATGAATTACATCCCAGAGTTCTGAAGGAGCTGTCGGATGTTATCTCAGAACCATTGTATCATATCTTTAAAAAATCTTGGAACACTGGAGAACTACCAAAGAATGGGAAAAGAGCTGATGTGGTTCCCATTTTCAAAAAAGGAAACAAACAAACAAGCAAACAAACCCAGTTTTGTCACTTGGCAACAACTACCATTACTACATTTATTGTTATCATCTGATCCTTGTCTACTACCACTGGTCAATTGACTAGTACCTGCCTATCTGTCTGGATCTGGAAGTCTCATAGGATCTTAGTCCTGTTATTATCTATAACCTTCTGTGGAATCTCCCACCTGGACTTGGGTAAATCATACATTGTGCAGATGTTCCTGTACACAAAGCCAGCTACTTTGTTGTGCTGCTCTGTATATGCTATTCCTGCCTGCCACTATATACTCTTATAACTTGCCACTATTGACTTTCTCTGAGGTCTCCCTGCACAATCTGCATCTTGGATTCTCCCTATTGTGGTGGACCCCTGGTTCTTACTGCCTTTCCTTATGCTGGAATGATCAGTGCCTCCTGCTGTCTTTTAGTCCAGACTTTCCAGCCACTGTTAGGATTTCCCAATGTCAGTCCCCTCAGCTATCTGCCTATGACACATCCCGTGCAAGGTCTTATTTTGCTATGGCACTTTCTCTGCTTGATTGACCTCCCTTATCTACTGCTGCCACAGGCATTCTTTCAGCAGTTCAACTTTGGCAGCCATCTTACTGAGGCACACCTATGCACTCTGAGTTTCAACCAGGTCAGTGGCTTTGACACTCTCCAGACTCTGATCATCCTCTAGTATATAGTTTCTGGGTGTCAGAGTTTTGGACTTGGGGTGGAAAGTTCTATACATTGTAAGGAGCTTCTAGGTCTTCACATCAGCAGCTGCCACATCCTCCTTGGGTTTTTTGTGGTTGTCAGGGCACACATGCTGATAGCATGTATCTTGTTCTTCTTACTGACCTGGCTTTCCATTTAATAGTAATTCAATTTCAAACTTGGAAATATTGTTGGTTTAGAATAATGTAATCTCCCTCTCCCTCCCTCCCTCCACCCCTCCCTCCTTCTCTCTCTCTCTACCTCCCTCCGTTTCCCCCTCTCTCACACACATACTTCCAACTTGTAATTTTTAAAGTTAAGGGAAAATTTGATATGCTCAAAGATTTTTTTGATGGTTTTGTATGTCAGGGAAGACTGGTAGTCCTTGACTTATCGCTTTTGGTGCTGATGCTTCTTTGACATCAGCTACCTAATTTATCTCTCATGCTTAATTCCTTCCTTAAAGAATATGGACATTTCAGTTGCATTTATTTTTCTGAAAGGCTGCCATTATGCTCTTCATGTATCAATTAAACTTTTTTTGGGGTGAATGGCAAAATAATTTAGTATACATGTGGAAAATGAAATACGTGTTAGTTTTACACAGTGGTTTATATGCACCTCTTTTATTGCTTATACACCATGTATCTTTGGAAAAAAAATACTACATTGCTCTCTATCACTGGATATTATTTTGGAATGATATTCTAAAATAGATAGTTTGTTGACTGACTTGTTTGTTGACTGTTTGCAATTACAGCAATGATGAAACAGTAATTTTGTGACCAATTCTGGCATTTACAATCAGGAAAGCTGAAGTAAAATTAAAGCACAGTCACACTTTCACTTAATGATTGCTTCACTCAATGACTAAATTGACAGTCCCAACAGAGGCGGCTAAAGTAGATGTTATAGTCAGAAGCCCGCTGTCATGATTTTCAATAGTCATTATTATAGAGATGGCATGACGCAGGAAAGGGTAGGGGCCGGGGCTCGGGGTGGGATAAGGAAAAAGGACCTAGGGCTTCTCTGTTAAAATTTTTATTTCGGTTTCTTAGGGGGTTAGGGAAGGGTGGGAGGGGTAGGGGTCTTATTACAGGAGTTCAGTGCAGCCTGAAACAAGGCCGTGGCTGGGGGGTGCATGAGGGGCCTGTGGGACTCGGGCGAATAGTGGGGGCCATGATCCCCAGGGTGGTTGGAATGGGTAGGAGCCGACGAGGTGGGGGCATATCATGTTAGGGGAGCGTGCCGCCGCTATGTCCAAGCTGTGGCACGCTCCGACCCCTTAGCCTCTTCTCATCCCCTGGGGGTTTTGGGATCCAGGACCCCTGGGCTCAGACTGGTGTACTTTAATGCCAGGTCCGTGGTTAATAAGGCACCACTCCTCCGTGATGTGATTGAGGAGGAGGCTGCGGACCTGGCTTGTATCACCGAGACCTGGTTGGGGCCGGAGGGTGGAGTCCCTCTGGTTGACATCTGCCCCCCAGGTTTTCGGGTGTTGCACCAGTCACGGCCCCAGGGAAGGGGGTGGGGTGGGGTGGCTACTGTCATTCAGCAGACCCTGTTTCCAAGGGAGATCCCTGCCCCGGAGATAGGAGGGTGTGAATCCCTCCTCATGAGGTGTGGGCCTGCAGGTCGGATGGGCGTGCTGCTTACATACCTGTCCCCCAGCTATGTCTCAGCTGCCCTGCCTGGGCTTCTTAATGCCGTCTCGGGGGTGGCGGTGGAGTTTCCAGAGCTTATAGTTCTGGGTGACTTCAACCTGCCTTCCTTGGGACTGGCGTCGGGTTTGGCCTGGGAGTTCATGGCCTCCATGGAGGCCATGGGCCTGACCCAGATAATTGATGGCCCGACTCATGAGCGGGGTAACATGCTCGACCTGGTTTTTGTCTCAGAGCAGTGGCGGAGTGGTCTGGGGGGTGGTGACATAGTTACCCACCCCGTTTCATGGTCAGACCACTATCTCCTGCGGCTGGTCTTCCATCAAGCTGCCCCACACCGCTGGGATGAGGAGCCACTTAGATGGTTCTGCCCCAGGCGCCTGATGGACCCTGAGAGGTTCCAGGCAGAGCTGGGGTTTTTTCCTGCATCCCTTACCCACAGCCCTACTGAGGTCCTTGTGACTACCTGGCAACAGTCAGCTGCGGGGGCTCTCGACAGGGTTGTCCCCATGCGTCCCCTTACTTGGCGCAGATCCCGGTCAGCCCCCTGGTATACCGAGGGGTTCCGGGAGATGAAGCGTCGCAGGAGGGGACTAGAGAGCAGGTGGAGGGCGACCCGTTCTGGATCTGACCGAGCCCAGCTAAGAGCCCATATTAGGACTTACCTGGTAGCGGTGAGGGCAGCGAGAAGATCTTATTTCTCCGCCCTCATAGCATCCACAGATAACCACCCGGCTGCCCTGTTTGGGGTCGCTCGCTCCCTCCTCCAGCTGGGGGGGTGGCAGACCCTTTGCGGGGCAGAGCTGAGGAATTTGGCCAGTATCTGCAGGATAAAATCGCTCAGATCCGGGAAGGGTTGCACTCGGACTTGCAGTGGCCTGAGGATGGGGATGTGAGTGGTTTGGCCAATGTGATCTGGACTGAGTTCGATCCTGTTTCTGAGGATGAAGTGGACAGGATTATGCGGCAGCTGAGCTCCACCACATGTTTATTGGACCCATGCCCTTCCTGGTTGGTTTATGCCTCCAGGGAGGTCACGTGCAGCTTGCTCGGGGCAGTGGTCAACGCTTCGTTAAGGGAGGGGCTGTTCCCTGCTGATTTGAAAGAGGTGGTGGGGAGGCCCCTTCTGAAGAAGCCTGCCCTTGACCCAGCCGCATTGAACAACTTTCTTCTGGTCTCCAACCTTCGCTTTTTAGCAAAGGTTGTTGAGAGTGTGGTGGCCCAGCAATTGCCACTTTTCCTGGAGGAAGCGGACTACCTGGATCCGTACCAATCGGGCTTCCGGCCCGGGTACAGCACGGAGACAGCATTGGTCGCGCTGATTGATGATCTCTCTAGGGCTCGGGACAGGGTTTTTCCTCTGTCCTGGTCCTGTTAGATCTCTCAGCGGCTTTTGATACCATCGACCATGGTATCCTGTTGCAGCGTCTCAGGGGGTTGGGAGTGGGAGGCACTGTTTTACAGTGGTTCTCCTCCTTCCTCTCAGGACGTTCGCAAACAGTGTTGGCAGGGGGGCAGAGGTCGACTCCAAGGTATCTCACTTGTGGGGTGCCGCAGGGTTCGGTCCTCTCACCCCTCCTGTTCAACATTTATATGAAGCCACTGGGAGAGATCATCCGTGGCTTTGGGGTGAGTTATCATCAGTATGCTGATGATACGCAGTTATACATCTCCACCACAGGCCACTTCAGTAATGCTCTCTCCGTGATGTCCCGTTGTCTGGAGGTGGTATGGATCTGGATGGACAGGAACATGCTTCGACTCAATCCAGCCAAGACAGAGTGGCTGTGCATACCGACATCTCGGTCCAGTCTGGATGTTCCATCTTTGGTCATGGGGGAGGAGGTGTTGCCCCCCGTGGACAGGGCATGGAATCTGAGGGTCCTCCTGGACTCACAGCTCAAATTGGAGGAGCAGGTGGGGGCCGTGGCCAGGGGGGCCTTTGCCCAGATCCGGCTGGTTCGCCAGTTACACCCATTCCTGGACCGAGATGCCCTGCGCACAGTCACTCAGGTGCTCATTATTTCCCGACTCGACTACTGTAACGCTCTCTACCTAGGACTGCCCTTGCGTACCACTCGGAGGCTTCAGCTGGTGCAGAATGCAGCCCCGTGGGTAGTGATGGGAGCTTCCCAATACTCCCATGTTACACCCCTCCTGTGCGACCTGCATTGGCTTCGGTTGCCCTCGGGTGAGATTCAAGGTTCTGGTATTAACATTCAAAGTCCAGCATGGCATGGGTCCAGGTTATTTACCAGAACGGCTCCTCCCAACATCAAATACTAACTGCCCTGTATGGGCTCACAGACGGGGTCTCCTCGGGGTGCCGTCTGCAACTCAATGTCACTTGGTGGTGACCCGGGGGAGGGCCTACTCTGTGGCGGCTCCCACTCTGTGGAATCTTCTTCCTCTGGAGCTCTGCCTGGCCCCCGATCTTCGCACCTTCCACCACGATTTGAAGACTTGACTCTTTTCACAATCTGGGCTGTGCTGATTCTCTGGGGTTGGTCCTATTTTAACTATGGGTTTTAATTTTCAATTCGGCTTAACTTGTTTAATATACTTTTAATTAATTTATTTATTGTTGTATTTTTAGCTGTGAGCTGCCCCAAGTCCTTTTTGGAGAGGGGGAGGCATATAAGTCGAATAAATAAATAAATAAATAAATAAATAAATAAATAAATAAATTTCCAAGACCTATAACTTTCAAAATCTTAAACATCTTGGCATTCTGGTGCATTAACACATTCTGAAATCAGTAGATGAGTTGGGTGGTGAACAATGAAGTGGTTATAAAAGGCACCCTGCATTTGGACATTTTATTTTAAAAATGGATTGCTTTGCAAACAGAATTATAAGATTATCCAAAAACAATACAGCCATAGCAAAGCCAGCAGGATTAATTCGTGTCTCGCAGCATTGGTCTTTCTCTGAGTATATTCTGCATTGAATTAGTAGTATCTGATTAATTGAATTAAAAAAAACATTCCTTTTTCATATTCTATATAAATAGAATATTCTTTATGAACACTAGGCCAGAGCAAGTTGCCTTAGCTTCACATTGATGAAGATGTTTCCGAGGCAGAAATGACAGATTTTCTTTGTCAAAATAAAGAGCCATCAGAATTTGCCTTGTTATCTTCCATGTGTTCTTCCACTGCCACTTGGAGAAGAGGTTTCTATGCAGGCTGGGACTGAAGATAGGATGCAGAGCAGAGCAAAACAGAACTCCCTCCTTGCTTCACTTATACCTACTGAAGCAGAACCTTCCTTTGATTTGTACAACTCTGATGCATACCATTCCCTTCAAACAAACTGCCTGAAACTTATGTGTTGAAAATGGGTACTGGTGTTCTTCAGTGAAGGGATTTTTTTTTTTAAAAAAATCACATTTTGTACCAAGATAATAGCTATAGATTCTTTGTTTTTTAAGAAAAAAAAATTACAGGAGGAAACTTAGGAAAGCAATTTCTGTATACATACTCATATTTTAAAAGTTGTAGTTTTGTCAAGTAATTTTATTCTGAGAAAGAATTAGACTTCTCTTTGGCTATGCTAGATAATGAGACACTACTCTTTTTGCAAACTTTACTCAGGTGTAGGCAGAGGTGGGATTCTACCAGTTCGCACCTATTCGCTAGAACTGGTTGTTAACATTCTAAGCAGTTTGGAGAACCGGTTGTTAGAAGAAATTACTGGCCTAATCCTGTAAGGAAGGCAGGAAGGAAACATTCTGGTGTTGCTTACAGAAACTGCCTCTCCGTTAACCCTTATTACATTCTTGGCAGGACTAGACTTCCTGTCTCTGGAACTTCTCTGGAGTTTTTTTTCCCTCCTTTGCTGGTATTTTGCTTGTGTGGAGTGACTATTCAAAGTTACAATGGCACTGAAAAAAGTGACTTATGACCATTCTTCACACTTACAACTGTTACAGCTCCCCACAGTCATGAGAGGCCAGGTGAGGAGATGTGTGCCTTGATGTGAGTGATATTGAGTTGGCCATGCCCAGCCAATAATAATATTATAATATAATATAATATTATATTATAATATAATAATAATATAATAATATTGCTGAGCGCATTGGGTTGTGCTCCAAAAATTGTAAGCCGCCCTGAGTCTTCGGAGAAGGGCGGCATATAAATGTAATAAAAAAAAACAAAACATGACCACCAAGCCACGTCCACCAACTTAGCCACGCCCACAGAACCGGTTGTTAAGAAATTTGAATCCCACCACTGGGTGTAGGAGTTGAGCAACCATCCTTAAGTGATATAGGATGGATCTTGCCATTTCTGGAACTCTAAATCAAATTTATTTAGTAGAATAGGCAAGTTCTTTATAATGTCATTTTTAAACACTGTACATCATAAACAAAGATTCTTGAAATTCAAAGGTAGTCATGTCCCTTCCTTGAACAAATCAAGATTTTGCAACAAAATAAGGACAAGCATGATCAGTTCAGTTATCCCTTTATTAGTTTTCCCCTTTTTTTGGGTGTGTGTGAGGAGGAGTTAGAGATTTTAAAAAATTCTGGAAACTTTCCAAATGCTCTCTATAGGATTCTTGACATCATCTTGATAGGCTGCATAAGAAATTAAACTGTCAGCCATCTGTCAGCCATGCTGCAAGCAGCTAACCGTAAGCAAAAAACCCCAACAACACTTAAAATGGACATATTTGCAGAACCGATCCAGTTTGCTAGTCATACACGTTATTCTGAAGAATACAAGCCCACAGTTGGAAAGTTCAGTGCAGTGTACCAAGGACAACCTGAATGAGACAAACTGAACCATCCCACTGCAGACTGGAGCCAACCCAAAATTACAGTAATGGATAAAACACTTTGAAAGATATTGTATGAAATGTCCATGGCCCCATAGCATTCACATATTGTCTGTCATATTTTGTGCTAGGGAGATCAGGCTCAAGATTTACAGACCATTCTTCTGCACATATCTGAAGTGAGCTCTCCTTGAAGCCTGCAACTGGGAAAATTGAGTTTTTCTTTCTATGGGGATATATTTTCTTCTAACTTTCTATAGAATTTTTCAAAAGCCCAGTTTCATTTCTCAGTCTCTGAAATCTTTCTCTCCCTCTGTTTCACTCTCTTTCCCAAACTCTGAACCCTATTAAGCACTTACAGAACTAAATTGTTCAATGAATATCAAGGCTCAATGTGTTTTAAGGTTTTGTTACTCAAAATCTCTATTTTGAAAGGTTTCCTTTCTGGTAACTAAAGCTGATTAAGGAACAGAAAGATCTGTTCTATAAGAGGATAGCTGAGAAAAAAGTCATCTTCCAGACACAAATATAATCTCGCCAAAACACTGAAAAGACAAGAATACTCCATTGTGTGCAGTATAATTGCTCAATAATAGCACAGTAGGTTTGGGGGAAAGGATTAGCCCAAAATATTTAGAGTGCTTTCCTCATTCTTTGTTTATTTAATATGCATGGTTTGAATTTAGTTTTTTTAATTTAAGCAATGATTCCTCTTAGAAAAATATTGTTTCCTCCTCTGCATATCTCTTTGCAAATTTTTTATTTTTTATTATTAGACTTCAATGCTGCCCATCTCACTAAGGCAATTCTCTAATATAATACTGTAATAATTTAGTCTCACCAATCTATTTATTTATTGTACCCTGTCATGTGACTTTATAGGATATTTTAGTATTCAAAATGCTTTCGGGTCCACACATTTATATTCATGATGCTGCAAGGGGAATATGGAAGGAGGGACAACATGATGGAAAAACTGCCTGAACCTTGCCTCCCAGTTGTGCTTTCACAGAAAAGTTGGTAGCTCTTCAGGGCAGAGCTTAGCTGCCTCAGAAATACTCATTACTGAGGGCTTGGTTGCAGTACAGGCATTAGAAGTTAGAAAAGAAAGATGCAGGCTATAATAAGAAGACAATAGACATCATGAAGTGGAAGGTAAAGCAGGAAAGACCCTATTGTAGTGGGAACAAGACATTGTCCAAAGAGCAGCAGCATAGGATTGACCACACCATGATGAAGCACAGGATACCAACATGTAAATTGGGGCCTAGGCAGAGAAGGAGCCATTGGAGCAGAGGCTGAAAGTAAGAAGTAATAGTCCAGGATATAGGAAGGAGCTAGAGTTGCCTTTATGTTTCATATGTATACAAGATAAAGCAGATAAATCAACAAATACCTTGATTTTCAATAAACATCTTGATTGTCCAGCATAAAGCCTCTACTTCCAATATGGGAGTACAAATGTGTATTTTGTTTATCTGCTAAATTCTTCAAGAAATGTACTGCTTACTTAACACTTCCAAATACACTGGATTAAGTAGGCAGGCTTTTGGTTTAATCCAGCAGTTATCTCTATAACAAATTGTAATTGTATGAATTCACTACCATGTATTTAAGAAGCCAACAATTTCAGTTCAGTATTTTGAATTTGAATGGTATGAAGAAAAATAACCAAGACTTTTGAATCATTTGGGTAAACCAGAATTGGCTGCCTTTGAGAAATAAATGCAAAATTACCTTGAAGAAGAGCAAACAGTTGTGTGAACTGAATCTATTCAAGAAAGAAACAGCATTTGAACCCATTGTTCTTCTGAGAAAAGTAAGAAAATAAGTATAAGGGTAAGTGATAATTATTAGCATTCTATTTTTTAATGTTGTATTATATATGCTTCAGTATGATAGGTCCATTAAAAAATGAGTAAATCTTCAGATGATTTATTTTTAACAGAATATATATTTTACTGCCATCATTAATTTTGAAAATCAATAAAACTTGCAAAGTTCTCGTTTGTTTTCTATCTTTCCTCTTTTGAATATATATACTGTTCTTCAAGTTATTTTACTTGTACATTTCATTTAGCCATTTTAATATGATAAAGCATTATGTTTAAGCTACCTTCTCGAATTGCATCCTGTCAGTGTATTTCCTCTTGATGAGGATTAAGAATTACCTGCATATTTAGTTTGTGCAGAAGAGAGAGAGAATGTGCTTAAAATGACTAATATAGAATGTAATCCATGGAACCAGGTGTTTTCAAAAGTCAAAAGTAAGACTGCAATCCTAACTTTAAAAAATGTACAAGCTCACAATGTGACAGAAGTTATTCTGCTAGGTGAAACCCCCTTCTGTCAGATTTTTCACCTACTGATTTCAAGAAAATTACTGAAGAAAACTAGAAGGAAAGAAGACCCAATTCCTAGCCAGACTAAGCAATACCAACTGTGCTAGCATAACATCTGGACAGCTTGACAGTAGTTAGTCCTAAACAATTTCTAACACAGTGAATCCAGTTAGCGTTTTAAAAACTGAATATAAAATGGTTGGATTTCAGCGCAAGTTTCATACTCCTCCTAGTCAGTTTACTTAACATTATATACCTACTTGCTATCCTAGGCATGTTTGATTGGCAGACTGTCCAGTTTAATTTCATGGGAATTATTTCTGAATAGATTTATGTAAAGAGACTCATTATGGTGTAGTGGCTAAGGCACCAGGCTAGAAACTGGGGGACTGTGAGTTCTCTTCTGCCTTAGGCTAGTTGACATAGTACCTAGAATTATACTTTAAGTACATAAATAGAGCAGCTAATTGAATGCTGACCAACTTATATTGCCACCATGCTCAAAACAACTGAATGGGAGAGAGTATGTGGATATTATGTGTTTTAAATTGAGTCTACTTATGGATTTGCCCAAGGAAGCATTCTTGCAGAAGTATATCACTGTCCAAGGCTGCTTTTGCTCATTCAGCATTTTCTTCTGTTGAGCTTTTATCGTTTTTCTTTCTCTTTGGGCATTCTGCTGGAACAAACCCAAAGAAATTATTAATAGTTTCTTGGTAGATGAATCCAGAAGGCTCACTACTATTCTCATTCCATCTGAATTATCAGCCACTTTGGAAATAAGTTTTCTTTTCTTTCCTTGCTTTAGCAGTTACATATTTCCTAAGTCTGTTTTGTTGATTTTTCCACAATATTGTTACCACTTATTCATTACATTTTTTTGTTTCTGTTGCCTTCTTTTTTGGGGGGGAGGGACTGACTTCAAAGTTGAATTTAAATGCAATAGAAAACCATATTTTTAGTTCTTTTAAACATAAAAAATAAAATGTTCATAGTTTGCTTTGTATCTCCCATGGGGACTAACAAGAAATTGGTTCACTTATTACTACCTTTTATAGTTATTTTTTATGTTCCATTGTGTCCTTCCAATAAAATTCAATTCTGAATACAATTCTGAACCTGTCTTACTTAATAAAAAGGTAATCCACTTTAAATTATGTGTTAAATTTAAATTTAAACTTCCTGTAAGAATATCAAAGTATGCATCTGGAGTACTAATATCTATTCACATAGACTACTCAGGCTGACATCTAATTTATTTATTTTGTATGTTATATTTATGCATATAAATAAATATATTTTCCTCATTATCCAAATCCACATTTCTTTTCAACCAGCCACCTTTATATGAACTCTGTGTGAAGAGTCACAAATAAAATGTTTTTGCTTAAGTCTTGGTCCTCTTGGACCTTCTTAGGAGCTACGTATGTAACCATCCCCACTCAGTAATTCAGTTGTTTTGCAACACATAAAGGAAACAAAGGAAGAAATTCTGCCTTTCAGATATTTAGTGACTGTAACTCCTAGAATTCTGAGTCAGAAAAGCCATTGTAGTCCTGACAGATATAAGGAGTGAGCCAGCTTCAAGGAGAAGTGGTATAGCATATCAGATCTCTCTCTCTGCTTTCAGGTCAGAAATATGGAGGAGGCGGGGTTCTTTTGATCTTTGGTTCTTGGGAAAATCAGAAATAACAGAGACTTATGCTATCTTTAAATCTCAGAATGTGAAAGTGTCAAAGTAAAATAGCACTTAAGTATCTACTCACTACTCATAAATTATCACACTTACTATTGCTGGTTATGTAACAATAGTTTAACAGTAGTGGTGTACAAAAAAAGAGAACAAAAATGATGTAAGGCAGCCCTGAGCCATCTTTCAGAGCAGGAATAATATAGTCTACTGGAGAACCAGGGTCATTAATAGACCCTCCATGTACTGATAAATTAGTAAAGTCACAATATAGCTTTCAGGTTTTATTATTATTTAATGTCAGGTCAGCATAGACTTCCCAAAAGAGGAATACAGTCTCGGTCAATTGTGACTGAATACTTTTCTTTGATGGGGTTACTATTTTCTACTAACAGTTTGCATGTTTACATTTATGCATGCCATTAAAAGCATTTCTAATTACATTGTTATACATTTAAGAGAATGCATTTTAATGTGTAGAAAACTTCTTATTAATGCTTCATTGTATTTTCAAATTGAACCCATGCAATTGGAAATAAGCATCACTGAATTCAGTGAAGTCTACATCCAGTTAATTTTATATAATTACGAGTTTGTTTAGTGTTTGTTGTAAACTCTTTTGAGTAGAAGAATAAAGAATGTCTCCCTATTGATAGAAATATGTAAAACTATACTGGAGGGATAAGGACTTACATATGAAGACATAAGCACACATAGATTCTCTACAATAGTTGCGATTATTGTAGTTGTCAAGTTTCAACATAATGTCCTGTTTGGGTAGTCTGTTGGAACAGGTTATAACTACAGGTAGGCTTAAGTGTATGTGATTTTGATAAAGGCTCACGTGCTGATGAACAGAAAAGCTAAGGTCATGTTTTCATAGTTATTTATGGGTGTTATTGTGGTAGAATCTCCAGCTACAGCAGGTGAAGTGTGAAGAGGGGGTTGAGCTTAGAGTCCTTGCACAGCAGAAAGCAATGAAGGTCTTAACTGATCCAGAATCACTAAAGCCTTATCTGACCTTTCTCAAGAGAATGCAATTAGTCTGTCCAGATTCTTGTAATTTGGCATGGCAAAAATAAAGAAGTGGCTGCAATCAACTCATGGTGTGGGCCTGGTTCAGAGGTGGGATTCAGCAGGTTCTGACCAGTTCTGGAGAACCGGTAGCGGAAATTTTGAGTAGTTCAGAGAACTAGCAAATACTACCTCTGACTGGAGATTTTATAGTATCCTTCCCCTGCCATGCCCACCAAACCACATCCACAGAACCGGTAGTAAAAAAAAATTGAATCCCACCACTGGCCTGGTTCCTTGTGCATGACAATTGCAGTGTGAACTTCTGTGGTAACAGAGAGAGGAATAGAGTCAACACTGCCACTAAGCTGAGGGATTTAAAAAATCTGTTTGCTCTAATTTAATTTTTTTTTACAAAACCAGATTTTTAAAATAGTAACAACTTTGGTTCTAATTTAATCTAAAAAAGAGTTGTTATTGTTTTGTCATGATAAAAATATTTTAAATTTACAAGGCTTAGAAAAGCAGCTATCTCCCAAATGAAACTATTTTTTTTCAGAATGAAAAACTATCAGAAAGATAATTTCGTGCCAAAGGAACAGAGAAACAGGGTATTTTATACCAAATCATGAACATTTAAGACATATTTCTCTTCGAAAACTTCTGTATCAGTACAAAAAGGCCATTAGATTTATTATAAATCTAGACCAATTGTGAAGCATTTCAAATCCACTGAATTACAGCCGCACAAAGCCTTTCAGAATGTGATGAAGCTTATTAATGTACTGATACAAGCATCTTCGTTGCAAATAACAGAGAAGTCAGAATGTCAAGAAATACTCATTTGCTGCTAATAATGCTTGAAAGTTGTTGCAAGGCATTTTAATTTTCATAAGGGCAGGGATGTAAAAAGTGATGCCTTCCAAATATTGCTGATCCACCCCTTCCAGCAGCCCTTGACCCCAGTGTTGGCTTGCTAGTGATGAAAGTCACAATAGCAACTTCTAGAGGACTAGCATTTTGTATTCCTGAAAAGGGTTGGGAGAATATTGATATCTCCTTAAATAAATAGATCATTTCCCAGGGATAAAGTAATCTTAAATGTATAAAATCAGAAAGGGACAGTACTTTTCACTATATCTATATTTTTTTTTACTCAAGTATGAATTCATTGTGAGATTGGCACCCATTTACTATAAATCTGGCAGTATACTTTGTGAACAGGCAGTTTGCCATCTCAACAGATGGGTGTTGATGTAGTCATGCACATAGATGAGTTGTGTGCATGCATTTTGATTAGCATGGGCAGAAATCTTGGATCTGTTACAAGAATAAATTGTTGTGGGTCCAGTTCAGGTCATCTACCTTAGAACACCAAAATTCTTGTTAGCATATGTCCAACTTTCTTATTTGTCAGTAAAGATTACAATCAAGCAATATATAAAAGAGCCATGCAAATTTTGAGAAAGCACTTTCATTTTTGAGTAAAGCACTCTTTTTAAGCAATACCACAAAAGAAACAGTGAATTTCTTTTCACTAGTAATACAGCCTTAGACTCAAACTGAAATTTCCCTCTGCCAGGTGAAGCAGCTTGTTAAAATGGGAGTTCCTCATTCCCCACATCTCTATAGATTACAAAAAAGGATCCTTAATAAAGGGATAAATAACAGATAATCAGAGTTGGAAGGGACCTTGTAGGTCATCTAGTCCAACCCCCCACCCAAGCAGGAGACCCTACACCATTTCTGACAAATGGCAGTCCAATCTCTTCTTGAAAGTCTCAAGTGATTATTTACAGTCTCAAGCGATTCTTTACAGACAGTTATTTAATTTATCTTTACAATTTATAGAGAGCTGAAAATAATAATAAAATCATACTATGTTGTTACAATGTACTACCTCCATATGTACCACCAGTGTTATATATCTATTTCCAGTCTCCAATGTGCAATATGTTGGATATTAATATTAACAATGCCAGAGGTTCAGCTGTACTGGACTAGTCTCATCAGAGAAACCAGATAAAGTGTGTCTTTTCCACAGACAATATAATGGGCTACAGAACTCAAACTGTTGGCTGAGCAATCAAGGCCAGCAGCTGAAGTATTACTGAAAAAAAAGGCATTTACCAATAGGAATAAGTGCCCTGATGCAATCTTAAAACATTGGAGCACCATTTGAATACTAACAACATTGATAAAACCATCGTCAGTCAATTGTAAAAGGCAGCTTTACTTGGAAGAGCTTAAATCCCATGTTGATACCTTTAACACCATCAAAGAACATTACCCAAATTCAAGGTCCTTGAGAAGATAAGTAGATAAAAATGCCAAATCCAGTCTGGTTTACTGTACACATAATAAAGTAATAATATCCTCCTCCCATGGATGCTCTCTCATCATGAGGGAAGGGCTTGTGATTCTCTGATGAGGTTGAGAGCTATGATGGCAGTAATGGATTCCACCAGAAGGATCACCCATGCCTAATAGATCTTATCAGAAGAGCCAGGCTAAGTGTACTCACCAATCCTTTTAATAAGGTGAGAAAGCAGGGGAAAAAATCCTATAAAAGCTTGGCCATCACTCAGACCAACAAGGATGACATCAGATATTAGAGTTCCTGGGGATCTCTTCACAAGTGGGCAGTGGGTTTGTTTACAGTACAGCAGTGGTGGTTACAGAAGAACTAAACATAGGAATTAAAAATCCAAAAGCAAAATCATATTCAATCTCAAGGTGGAAGACCAAAATAAAGAAATCAAGATCAGATTTGGGTTATTTAAAGAACATAAAAGAACAAAAATTGAGGAATGGGTGGATCAAGAAAATTAAAAATATTGGCTTAGCATCAGAAAAAAACAAAGATTTGGAAGTCATAAAGCAACAAATAACAGCAACAGCAGAGAAACTTGAACACACACACACACACACACACACATGGCACAAATCATCCAATTTAAGCAAAGTCAGCTATTTCAATCAGACCAGAGGAAATTCTACCACCCCATAGCTCTTTACAGAACTCTCTGTAATGTAAGCATGATTTGCATATCTGGGTCTTCATTTTACCTACCTTGGAAGGATGGAAGGCTTAGTTAACCTTGAGGCCCATCAGGATCAAATAGCAGGCTGGGGGACAGTTAACTTGCAATATTGCACTAACCACTATGTCATCAAGTTTCTATGTTTGGTTTCAATAAATCAAGGGTCTATAATATATTCTAAATAATCTAGAAATCCCAGATGTAGGAAGACTAATATTTTCAAAACCCTTCAGATTTGGAGGATTTATTTAAAAGCTACAGTCTAACAATTTTATCACAGTCCCATATCTATAAAATGTTAAGATTCATATAGACCTTACTTGTGGCATTTTATACATATGAAAGGTAGTTTTTTAAAAAGAGGGATCTATTCAAAATGTCTATTTATTGCCACTTATCAATTATAAACAGTATTTGTGTACATCACCTGCAGGATAACTTCTGCAGTTGCCAATTATGGGGGATCTCAAGCTGTGTTCTAATTACTCAACATACATGAATGGAAGGAGAAGAAAAAACAACATAGAATAGAACAGAATTCTTTATTGGCCAAGTGTGATTGGACATACAAGGAATTTGTCTTGGTACAAATGCTCTCAGTGAACATAAGAGAAAAGATACATTCATCAAGAGTCAAGAATAATAAGGTACAACATCACGTATATATTATTTTTCAGCCTAGTATTGATAATTTTAAATTTGGTTGTGCTTGGCATGGTGATTTTACACATGCATATTTAATAACATGAAATACTAGCGTAAAAAAAAGTGTTTCCATTTTATGCTTTTACCTTTTCAACTATTACTCAATTACTCAACTATTCTGCAAGGTTGAGGCAATTCAGGTTTTCAGCTATGGATATTGACTGATGCATAATGTAGCAAGCATTGCCTGTGTTTCAAATGGAAAAACAAACTAGGCAAATGGAAGCTTTCAAGAAGAAAAGTATATACAGTGTTTTAGACACAGTTCTTGTAAATAATGGTAGTCTTGTTTTTAATAGTCAATTGAGTCTCAAAAACAATCAAGCAAACAAAAAACCCCAAAACAAATCAATTCCAAAACAAAGAAATATCTTCATCTGGATCAAATTAGAATCCAGTGTATTGGCAGGTAACATCTTATGCTTTTATTTGGTATTTTTAACTAAAAGAAAATAAATGGGCAGGTAGCAGATTGGAAAGAAAGCATCTGCTCCTAACGTGATGTTTATTCAGAGAAATGTCTCTGAGTGACACAAATGTCACACAGACTTTCTTTTAAAAAGTTAAGGAGGTGCCTATTGTGTTGGCTGTAATACGTATTGTGTTTGACTAGAGGGTTGTAAAATGCAACCGCTTGTTGCAAAGTAAACCAAGGTGATAAAAAGGTTTCTAAATAAGCTGGATGGATGACAAGAAACAGTTTCAGCACTTGCCATCTGGCAAATGTAAGCTTTGTAACTGGCTAATTCAAGAACGGTGCTATTTTATGAACAGGTAAGATCCCTCCTGCCTCAGGCAGTTGAAACACCTGACCATTATTGATATCAAAAAGCTCAGCAGTACTGGATGACAGCCACCTACCAAATTGAGACCTGGAAAATGGAAAAAGAAATATGTAGAAACCCCACACAGTACTGGAAAGACAAACATAATACAATGCAGAGAAGTTTATAATTTAAATTAGAAATGGTTGTGGAGCCACAAATTTTCTTATTAGATATAATTCAGGGGAAATAACCCAAGAAGTAACATAATTATTTACTTAGAGATTGCTTAAAGGAGAGCTCAACATTGGAAGAATGTTTTACTTTGCTCAACATTGGAAGAATGACACAATTATTTTATTGGAAACTTAATCTTGGAAAATTGTAAAACTAACACAGCTAAATTAATCTAAACACAAATGGTTCCCAAACATACAGCATATCATGTGGTATAGCTTCTAAGGAGGCCTAAATATCGACAAATAATGCAGATTAGCAGATATATAGAAAGGAGAATGTCGGAAACCTAATAGTTTTTTTTTCTTTTTTCTCTTTCTCTTTTTCTACTGAAATTTTGTTTTAATTCTTGTGCTTCATCTATTTTTTCTTTCACCAACATATCTTCTCTATGTATAAAAGCGTAATACCCTCACGCATCATCACAAAATCTCCAGAACTGTAAAGCCTACAAACTTGAAATTTGGCACGTATGTTCCTCTTGGCTTCTAGGTGCTCACTAAGAAAGGATTTTTTTGAAATAATCATCAGAGCATTAGTATTTTGTATATTATTATTAACATGATCTGATGCTAAGGAGTTCTACTCCCCCTCCCCACCTGAAAAAAATATGTTCCAAATGCAAAACACAAGCAGAGGAGAGGTTTCAGTTTCAGTTTTAGTTTCACAGCACCAAGCAGCTTTAGTACAGAGAGTTGAGCTAAGCCAAGCCCAGGCTCCTTGCTGTCTCCTTCTTGTTCACACAGCAAATACTGTTTCAGTCTCCAAACAGCCCTCAACTCTCTCACACACTGACAGGATGCTAGCCAGATGAATACCGATGGATGCTGGTAGGCAGAGGCAGAATTTCTCCCCCTTATTTTCCTCCCCCAAAACCAAGTCTGACCACATAATTTCAAAGTGAAGCATGGGTACTGAGCTAGTATGTGTATATATACATAAAATACAATGTAGATTATAATATTAAGCAATTAGCAATTATAATATTAACCATTTCTATTTAACTGCCAAACTACATGGAGCTCTATAGATCACTAGAGGTTGAAATGGACCCAAAGGAGTATATTTAAAGCCTTCCTCATGGCACTATTTGAAAGAGTACCCAAGCTGGTTTACCAACTGCAATAGTCCCCAATGGTAATAAAAAGTTATTAAATTTATATGTCTCCTGACTCCCAGCAACTTTGAGTAGTTATGTATCCTACTTTCCTGTGAGAAAAATCAGGAAGGAAAACAATTTACGGAACTATTGAGTTACATGGACCCGTTCAGAGGGGACCAGTATACAAAGTAGATCTACCAAGTAGATAGCCACTTGTCTGGAATGATATAGGCCCTTCTATTTAAACAGGGGGCTGGACTAGAAGACCTCCAAGGTCCCTTCAAACTCTGTTATTTGTTATTCATTATCATTGGTATTTCAGGAATTAGCTTGTCTCAGAACAATCTACAGGAGAAGAATTTTCTTATAAAAATGGGGCCTTCTTTATAAATTTTTAACAGGTAAAGGGGACCTGACCAGCAAGGAAAACTGAACAGCAAGAAGCCACACTAACTCAAGCGGTTTAACTTTCCCTATTAAAAACTTCTCAGTTAACATTATTCAGCTTTGAGCAATAAAGGAATCCGTTGTAATGGTTCTTGTGTCACTTTCTTGTCCTACTTAGCAGGAATTAGGTCAGATAGAAACACACTCACCTTCAGTCGTAGAAGGGAACCATGGATTAGGAAACTTGTTTTTCAAAGAAAAGATTTTATTAAGATACGCAACTTGCTGGCAGTGACCTTTCTGGGTTTTATTTTTATCCCTTTATCAGTATAGGAATAGCTTTTGGCTTCAGTAAACAGCTGAGTGAGTTTTGTTGATTTTTTATCATTGATGCTACAAATTATGACAGAAAAGCAACATTGGTAATATTATGGCATAATTTAGCCCTCAGCCATCTTGACTTTCTTTAAAACAATAGCTTAGTAATTCTATTCTTTTAAATTATAGTAATATTATAAAGTACCTAAGGAAGGAAGTCACCTACTTGTAGCAGGGATTTTCTAAATGAGATGAATAATGGGATTCTGAATTGGCATGAGGAAAAAAAGACAGTGAAGAATAGTGAAGTATTTTGTATGGCTTTCTACTAGATAGATAGATAGATATAGAAGGATAGATGGATAGACGGATAGATAGATGGACGGATAGATAGATAGATAGATAGATAGATAGATAGATAGATAGATAGATAGATAGATAGATGATAGACAGATAGATGATAGACAGATAGATGGATAGACAGATAGATGGATGGATAGATAGATAGAAGGATAGATAGATAAAAGGATAGATAGATAGATAGATAGATAGATAGATAGATGATAGATGATGATGATGATGGATGGATGGATGGATGGATGGATGGATGGATAGATAGAAGGATAGATAGATAGATAGATAGAAGGATAGATAGATAGATGATAGATAGATAGATAGATAGATAGATAGATAGATAGATAGATAATAGAAGACAAATGATAGATTGTTGATAGATATGATTTTAGAAATAAAATGTTTTTCAGAGTAGAGGTAGTCCTTGACTTACAACAGTTCATTTAGTGACCGTTCAAAGTTACACCAGTGACTTATTACCAATTTACACACTTATGATTGTTGTAGCATCCCCATGGTCATATAATCAAAATTTAGACAGTTTGCAACTGATTCACATTTATGATGACTGCAGTGTCCTGGGATCAGGTGATCACCTTTTGCGACTTTCTGACGAGCAAAGTCAGTGGGTAAACCAGATTCACTTAACAGCCATGTGACTAACTTAAAAACTGCAATGATTCACTTAACCACTGTGTTAAGAAAAGTAGTAAAATTATGCAAAACTAACTTAATAAATATCTTGCTTAGCAACATAAATTTTGGGCTCAATTGTGGCCATAAGTCACCTGTACTGAAATTATCAAGTTGATATAGACTCCTTTCAAAAACAGAAGACAATGGATCAACACTATAACAGCAAAACAACAGGCTACACGGGTAAAAATAGGGCTGTGCATAGACCATGCAACTGATTTTGTGGCCAGATCCTATGTTTCTGACCCAACTTATGCCACATTTTTTGAATATGAATCAAAATTGGAGTTATTGGCTTAAAAAGGTTAATGATTAGTCACCTCTTCAGCATCTTCCTTCCTCCCTCCTTCCCTCCCTCCTTCCCTCCCTCACTTACTCACTTCCTTCCTTCTTTCCTTCCCAGAAACATGTGCATATGACTATATTGATTTATATAATTTTTTAAAACCTAAACTAATGAAAGATCCTAACCCTAACAAATGAGGGAGGAGAACTAAGAAAAAATTAGTACAATTAAAATTCATAAACAGAAGGAAAGATTAATATATATGCTAAATGAAGAGAAGAAACCAGAGGGGACAGTGAAATAATAAAAGTTAAACTGGAAGAAATTTTTAAAAAGAAGGCCTGAGCAACAGTAGAAATAAAAATAGCAACCCTCTTGAAAAAGTAAACCAGTCACAACCACAGTTTATTCACAAACAAGTATTTAGTAATAAGCAATCACTCAAGGCCAGAGTCTGGATGATTGTGATGAATGTACATCTTCCTCTCTCCCCAAGCCCCCTGTCAGCACTCTATAATAAACTGATTTGAGGGCAGCCTATTAATCACTAAATCCAATACTTCCCTGTTTCCTCTTCGCTTCTCATCATGATGTTTTGCATGTGTAGGCATCAAAAAGAGTTTAATGTTTTCCCCTCCCTTTGGGATAGTTGTCATGATATCATGTTTTGTGGATGGCAGAAGTTCTAAATTGTTTGCAGGAACAAAGCTTCACTGAAAATATTGAATCTGGACAGGGTCAGAGATTCCTATCTCAACTTGACAATAAACTACACTGGATTCTTCATTCAACCATGGATACATCGCTTGCCACAGGTGAGAGCACAGTATTAATAAAAGAAGAACTAAACACCAGAAACCAGGGGACACAAGCTTTTAGCAGGATGTTCTCATAGATGAACAGGTCTGTGAGATTTATAATACTTCTAATCCTTGTGGCACACTTAGTCACATCTTTGAACATCTTCGTTAAACTGTATTATTCCCTTTATGAGATGAAGGCCAATGAATGCTTTGAAAGGGCACTGAAAATTTCATGACTGTCCATTTTGTTGCATTAAGAACCTTGTGTGTATTTCTTGCTGTGCACTTTTATTGCTTATTGACAGCATATGAGATGAATCCTGATGCAACCAAACATACAACTAAACAAATCAAAACAATCTTTTTGCAGTAGTTTATCAATGGAAGGCCTTTTAGATTGTAGATTTTTATTGTTGTAAGTTGCCAAGATCATTGTATATATCTTGGGCAGTCATATCAATTTGTTAAATAAATGTGCAGAGGAAAAGACAAATATTAATCAGGTCTAAAAACTAAATAAAAAATAGCAATCCCTAATTCATGAGTTATGGGTTGGAAACAAAATGAAACAACTTGAGACTAAAAATACTGGTATTTAAAAATAAAAAGTGTGGGAAAGAAAAGAAACATAAAAACAATTCTCTTCATCCCACATACATTTTAGAAGTTGGAAGCACAAAGAAAATAAGGCTTATGGAATATAATTTTAAGTGATTAAGAACAAGAAACAACTTGTGAGAGATTTGAATGGACTGCTTATGAATAAGATGGAAGAGAGAGAAAGAGAAAACGACAGAAGTTGCTACTGTGAAGGATGTAAACAATGGAGACCCAGCCTCACTTCCAGTGATATATGATGAAATGGTTCCTTTTCACATGGTTCACAAATCTTCTAGAGTTCAGATCTACAAAGAAAGTGACCTTCTGAGTGTACAGTTACTTAAAGTGATCCAACTAAAATGGAAAACTGAAAAGTCCAAAAGGGTCTAAAATTATGGAAAGAAACACCACAATGTCAGATTTCATTTGACAAAATAAATCAATAACCCACAATCTCTCAGTTTGGTAACATAGTACACATCCACAAAATACAAAACTACTCGTTTTAGCAATGGTTTTACAATAAATACTGTACTTTCACATTGCTACAATTTTCACTACATTTTCCTGTTTGCCTTGCAAAGGTTAGATTTTGGATTTTACTGAGTTGAATGGAAGAATGGTTTCTTAAAATATAGATCTTCTCATACTGCGAATACTTCTCTATGCTCTCACAAGGGAGATGGTGACATAATCTCAACAGCTACATTTTTCTCATTAAATGCTCCAATTGTAGCCACAGATAGGAGAGTCAAATAACCAAGTATGAATTTTACTTATTTTATTCTTTAGCTTGAAATAGTTTCCAGAATACTATTTACTGGAAAGAGAGGAAGTGTGGAGGAATTAGAGGCAGGAAGAACATTCCGAGGGCAAGGCTGATATTCTGTTTTTGTGAATAAAATCACTTAAAATACACTCTGGTGTTCAGATGAGTGGGTCAGAAGAGATAATAGGAAGTAATATCCATTGAAGTTATCTGGGATTCAGTTCAGCATAGGACTCTGAAAATGTTGGTAGGATGATCTGCGGGATATGTTCAACTAGTTTAAGCTTGACTTATGCCACTATCTGGCTCTTTTGGGAAAAGTGTGAGGAACTGAATCTGGGAATTTTCAATACATCTCTTAGTGAGAGACCATGCCTACTACCCTGAGTATAACTGAAACAGCTGGTATATACCTGTTAATCACTTGGCCCCTGAGTATCTGAATGCACACCTAATTCAGTGTTCAACTCAGACATGAGAGAAAGAGCATGTAGCTTTTCATGGTATGGAAGAACTTGTCTTTCTCCTTGCAAGGTATTCATGAACAGGCATGTCAGAGCTCTTTCACAGAGTTTCTGATTTTGAATTTACTCTAATGCTAGGATTTATGTTATTGACAGATACAGCATGATCTCTCTCTCTCTCTCTCTCACACACACACACACACACATTTTCATGTGATCTTGCTTTGCATTTAATTTACATTTAGGCAGCATTGCTTATGTCTTTTTTCAATACCTCTGGACGTAAAAAACGAATATTAACTTTTTTCATTTCTGATATCAATAACAATGCTCTGTTTTACATGTAGTCTTTGACTTTTGATCACAATTGAGCCCAAAATTTCTATTGCTAAGCAAGATATATGTTAAGTAACTTTTGCCCCATTTTATGACCTTCCTTGCCACAGTTGTTAATTGAATCATTGAAGTTGTTACATTAGTAATACTGTTGTTAAGTAAATCTGGCTTCCCCATTGATTTGCTTGTCAGAAGGTCACAAAAGATGATCACATGACCCTGGGAAACTGCAACTGTCATAACTATGAGTTAGTTGCCAAACATCTGAATTTTGATCACATGACCATGGGGTTGCTGCAACTGTAGTAAGTGTGAAAACATGCAATTTTCAGTGCCATTGTAACTTCAAACAGTCACTAAATGAAATGTTGTAAGTTGAAGACTACCTGTATATGGAAATTCTCAGAAAACTTCTCAGAAAACAACAACTGAATGAAAAACTGCTGGTGACCTTCTACTGCTGCACCATAGCGAGCATTTTAACTTACTGCACCTCTGTATGGTTTGCCAATTGCACAGTGGCAGATAGGAAAGCACTCCAGAGGGTTAATGTCATTTCCCAGAAGATCAGTGGTTTCCCTCTCCCCTTTTTGGAAGAGCTTTATAGCTCCCACTGCCTTAAGAAAGTTCAAAACATT